>PITA01021436.1:0-32706 GCA_004023965.1 Spilogale gracilis
GAGAGGAAGAATCTTAAGCATGCTCCATGCCCAGCTGGGAGCCCAAGATGGGGCTCGATTTCACAACCCTGGGATCATGACCTGAGCTGAGATCATGACCTGAGCTGAGATCAAGAGTTGGGCCCTTAAATGACTGAGCCACCCAGGTGCCGCTAAATCATTTAGTTTAAAATAAAGTAGGACATTCTATATCTTTAGCAAAACTACTTTATAAAGTGAAGCTGAGGGTTAATTTTAATAGGTTGTATAGATGGGGATGGAGATTTTCCTGTTGATAAGAATTGAAGATACAGCCGAATAGGTGTAGATGATGAGTGAGAAGTAGTCCCACATTTTAGAGAAGGGTTCTCAATACATGAACATGGGCATTGCTGTCAGTGGGACATTCCAGTCCAGCGACCATCTCTCCCACTGCCATTAGCAGAGAAGGCCAAAGATTCAATTGGGCAGATACATCTTTAGGAGGCCTTTGTAAGAGGAGAGAGCACAATATCATTTCTTTCCTGTGTGCCTGGAACATGGCTCCTCCTGCCAGAGCCAAGAGAAGGAGGCCTTGAGAGAATCCCTTGGAGAATTGAGAGTGCTAGCCTAGCTGGAAAAGAATGAGGGACTCTCATTCCCTTGCCAGATGCTTGCCAGGCCGGGAGAATGGGTACACCTGCCCTGTGCTGTGACAGTAGAAGATAAGTATGTTTGGAGCCTGACAAGGGTCCCCTGGAGTTTGAGGCGTATAGAGAGATAGTTGACTAGAGGCTGGCTGGGACTGCCCATCGTATCTGGATGCAGAGGGTTCTAGCATTCTGCTGGGCAAGAATGTACAATGTTTCCCATGGACCAAGGGGACAAAGTGGAGACTCTCTACCAAATGAGGCAAAAGGACAGGCCATGCCATAATAAGAGAAATAGGAAAATTTGAATTTTGATGAAAATTAAAGTGAATTTAGGTTGGACTGGAATTTTCCATAGCTACAAATGAGAGTCTTCTCACATCTGAAGGTGACCCTAAATGTATGGGACCTGCCTAAAATGTCATTGGGGCCAGAAAAGGGAGACCTTGTTTAAAAAGGTAGAGGTGATGGGGTATCTGGGTGGCTTAGTCATGAAAGATCTGCCTTCAGCTCGGGTTGTGATCCTGGAGTTCCAGGATCAAGCCCTGCCTTGGGCTCCTTGCTCTGCGGGAAGCTTGCTTTCCCCCTCTCACTGCCCCTGCTTCTGTTCCCTCTCTCGCTGTGTTTCTCTTTGTCAAATAAATAAATAAAATCTTTAAAAAAACAAAAAAAGGTAGAGGTGAGGGACCTCCGGGTGGTTCAGTCAGTTAAGCGTCTGCCTGGAGCTTGCTTTGTGATCTCAGGGTCTGGGATCGAGTCCCACATCAGGCTTTCTGCTCAGTGGGAAGCCCACTTTTCCTTCTGCCTGCCCTGCTTGTGTGATGTGCCCAAAAAGAAAAGGCAGAGGTGGGAGGGGGCACTGAGTTGGCTCAGTCGGTTGAGCCTGCGACTCTTGATCTTGGGGTTATAAATTCAAGTCCCAAGTTGGGTGTGGAGATTTAATTTTTAAAAAAATTAAAAATTAAATAAAATAAGGGTGCCTAGACTCAGTCAATGAAGTGTCTGACTCTTGATTTCAGCGGAGTAGTGAGATTCAGCCCGGTGAGATGGAGACCTGAGTCAGGTTCTGTGGTAAGCATGGAGCATGCTTAAGATTCTCTCTTTTCCTCTCCCTTTGCTCCCCCACCCCAGCTTGTGCTCTCTCTCTCTCTTTCTCTAAATAAATAAATAAATACAACTCAAAAAATTCAATAAAGGCAGAGGTGGGAGAAGAAAAGCTGTTTACTGATTATAATCACTGACTCAGCATATTTAATAGAGCAGTTACACTATTTATTTAAAAAGTAATTACTACACCATCTATGGAGCATTCTTCCCAAAACAAACAAACAAATGAACAAACAAAAATTTTCAACCGGAATTTAATCAAGCCTCTTGAACTAACCGGCAGATGATGGGAAAGATGGGAGATGGAAGAACTTGCTCATGACACCAGGCGGATGCCATCAGCCAGAGTATTACAAATGCCAAAGGACAGAGCCTTTTGTTGTTCATAAGTGTGATGATTGGGTGTTCAGCCACCATGTACAATGTGCCTCCCTCAAACCTTGTCACAACATAATTGGTACCTTACACATCTGATGTGAAAAGAAAAAAAAAAACAAAAAAACCTGCAGGACAAAATCCCTTTTCCCTTCAACAAGCATGCAGCTTAAAAGAAAAAAGAGAAGGGGAATCGTCATAAATTAAAAGAAACCTAAGAGAATGTCTAAATGTGTAATGTATGCACTATGTTTGAATTTTTATTAGAATAACTGTAAAAAGATATTTCTGAGACAATCAGGGAAAGTTGAACCTGCATTGGATATTAAACATATCAAGGAATGTTTGTGAATTTGGGAGGGCATGATAATGCTATTATGCTTTATTAAGGTCTCTTACACTAGAGCAACATTGTAGGTGAAGAGATATGATGTCTGGTATTCATTTTTAATACTGTAGGATAAAAGAAAATAAAGTGTGAATTTGAGAAGAGGATCAATGAAAAAAGAGTGATAGAATGAGAATAATTGTTGAAGCTAGGTGATGGGTACATGAATGCTTCATTATACTTCTATTTTTGTACATGTACAATGTTCTGTGGGGTGTCTGGGTGGCTCCATTGGTTAAGTATCTGACTCTTGATTTCAGCTCAGGTCATGATCTTGGGGTCTGGGACAGAGCCTCAAGTTGGGCGCCCCATTCAGCAGGAAGTTTGCTTTACTCTCTCTCTCTCTTCCTCCCCCTCTGCTTCTCCCCTTGCTTGTGCATTCTTTCTCTAAAACAAATAGATGAATCTCTAAAATTTTTTTCTATAATAAAAAGTTAATTAAAAATTAAGAAGCTCTTTAAATATCAAATATTTTTATTTTTATTTTTTTAAGGTCTGTGGTATGGTAGAATGGTAAAAAGTTCAAGTGTAGGAGTTAAACTTAGTTTTGAATACTAGCTACAACTCTTATCAGTTATGTGATCTTAGGCAAACCACCTAACTTTTTTTTTTTTAAGATTTTATTTATTTATTTGACAGAGAGAGAGAGATCACAAGTAGGCAGAGAGGCAGGCAGAGAAAGAGGAGGAAGCAGGCTCCCTGCTGAGCAGAGAACCCCATGTGGGCCTCGATCCGAGGACCCTGGGATCATGACCTGAGACAAAGGCAGAGGCTTTAAACCACTGAGCCACCCAGGCGCCCTCCACCTAACTTTCTAAGTCCCATTTTCTCCATCTGCAAAATGGGAATAACAACGATGTCTATTATTGTTGCTGCAAGGGTTTAATGAGACAATACAGATAAAACGTAATGAAGCACAGAGTTGCTGCAAGTATTAGACAAATCAGTAATGTCTGCCGGAAGGCGCAGTGTAAATGCTAATATTAGCTTAATCAGATTTCATTTTCACTTCTTTCTCTGTTTACGCTACTATCTTTGATATTATAGTTGCCCTGTTACTTTTAAGTCTGAAGACTGCAATGCTGAAGTGAAATGCGCTTAGACAGAAATCCGTAGAGGTGGGGAACTGGTTTTTATCTCCTCACCTTGGAATCTATCCAGACTTGACCTTTGATCAGCAGGAGTTCTCTGATTGCAAGTCACAGAAAACAATTCTGAATAACTTAAGGGGGGAAAAAAGAAACTTTAGAGCACACAAGGACAATCTGGACCTGGGAAGGCAGACTTAGGGCAAGCTCAGGAACCAGAAAAGTTCTAGTAGAGATCTGAGTAACATAAGGCCATGATGTTTAAATTCCTTGGGTCACTACAATCAGCATGAATGGACTTGAATTGTTTGAAGTCTCTGTATCACTTTGCTCAAGATTTCAGTTTCAGAGACAGAATGGCTGAATGACCCCATTTGGGTCACATGCCCATCGGTGGATTGGAATGGGGAAGTGGATTGGGTACCTTTAGTGACTGTATCTGGTGATGGAGAGATTGTTATCCAGTTGTTCCGTGATAACCATTTTGCTGCTCTTCCATGGAAATAGGGTTTTAGCTGGCCAACTACCTGCCCAACTACCTGCCCAGCCAAATACTCCATTTCCTAACCTCCCCAGAAGCTCCATGAGGCCATGTGACTCAGTTAGGGACCATGGGATAAAAGTAGAAACATAGGACATGTCCAGGTTCTGCCCTTAATAGAACTTGGAGATAATGCTTCACCTTCCCATAGCTGAAAGAAAAGTACAGCTGAACAGCCGCCTTGGACCAATGACAGGAATAGGACCACAAGATTTAATAAATAAAAATACAGGATGCCCAATTAAATTTGAATTTCAGATAAACAAGGAAATATTTTTGAAAAAACCTTAAGTATATCCCATGCAACGTTTGAAGACAGAGAAGTTCAACAAAAATTGTTAAGTGAGAATAGAGCATAGAGTTGAATAGTATATGTGCACTATATGTTAATGACCTGTATGCTAGTGTATGTTTAGAAAAGAGACATTTATGTTAGATATGACCATTCCTTTTCTTAAGGATTTTATTTATTTGACAGAGAGAAACACAGCCGGAGAGGGAACACAAGGAGGGGGAGTGAGAGAGGGAGAAGCAGGCTTCCTGCCGAGCAGAGAGCCCGATGTGGGACTCGATCCCGGGTCTTCGGGATCATGACCTGAGCAGAAGGCAGTCGCCCAATCAACTGAGCCACCCAGGCATCCCTAAATATGACCATTCTGACTGTGACTTGAACAATGATTTAGAGAGGAAGGAGAGGAAGAAGGCAAGAGATAATGATGGCCTAGACCAGTTGGCAGCATTAATAATAGAAAAGAACAGACAGTTGGTGATACACATTGAATACAAATACATGTATTTTGGAGATATACTAAATCATTACTGGTGGTTTTCACGGGGTGGGCAGAAAGTAAGAATATCTAAGAATTTCACATTCTGAATCATAATTTTAACAGGAAAGATGGACATATATTTATGACTTCCTAGAAATAAGAAAAATTCTGTATGTTTAAAAGTACCATGAAAAGCTAAAGATGAAGGCAAATTTGGAAAAATCAATTATAAAATATATCCTGGACAAAGGATTAACACTCCTAATTGATAATTATAATTCCTACAAATCCAAAGGACAGAGGCTGACATACTAGTAGAAAATGAGCAAAAGATATGAAAAGTTACAAAAGAAATGCATATTTCTGATCAACTGAAACATTCTACCTTAATCAAACAGAAATGCTTATGACTACTAGATAGTATTTTCTTCTTAAATTGACTTTTTTGGTTGTTTTTGAAAAGAACAATCTCAATGTTGTTTATGCAATTTCCTTGACTAAGGTTGTTATCAGAGAGTGGGATTTGGAAGTTTAGTTTATCTGCAATGAAGTAGCTTTGGGTGATGACAGAATCCACACATGGTCCCAGCAGTAGGACTGAGGAATTGGGAGATCACCGTATCAGGTAGGTTATCAATGTCCGACACAAGTGACACTCACTATCTGTTATTGAGTATTGAAAATGCCAGGCACATGGCAAATGCTCACAAAATTCTACTAAAGCATGTGCCAGTGTCCTTCACATCTCACCAGGAAAAAAAACCAAGTCTTAGAAACCTTAAGTAACCTGCTAGCTTTTCTGCGTTTACATAGGAGGCATAGCTGAGATTTAAATGACTCAAAAAGTCTTCATTCTTAGCCACCAGACTGTATTTCATTCATGTACACGACATTAAACATCAAGTATTAGGCAACTGCCTTAGGAAATGTAAGTATAGTAGCGAACAAATTCTTCTTTTCGCATAGCTGATCAGCCAGAGCGAGACAGAGAGATTAAGTAGGCAGTTACAATACAGCACCCTATGCCTCTCTAAGAAACACACTTCAAACTTCTCTAAGAAAGACACTACCACTGGGCAGTGGTAGTGGTACCAGGGCTGTTACAGCTCACAAGAGGTGACTGTTCCAGCAGCATTGTTCATAATTGCCCCAAATGGAAATAATCAATGTTCATCAACTGATAAGTGGAAAAATAAATGTTGTATATCTATACAATGAAATATTTAGCATTACAAAGAAATGAAGCATTGATCTATGCTACAACACATATGGACCTTGAAAACATGTACTAAGTGAAAGAAGACAGACCCAGACCCAGACACACACACACACAGCATATTGTTGTATGTTTGCATTTATGTGACATGTTCAGAAGAGGCAAATCTATAAAGATGGAAAATAAATTAGCAGTTGCCTAGGACAGGGAGAGGGGGATGGTTGGAGGTTAGTCAATGTTAGTAAGTACAAGGTTTCATTTGGGGATGATGAAAATGTTTGAAAATTGAGGGTTGTGGTGGCAGGTGCACAAATCTGAATATATTAAAACTGATGAACTGTCCATTTAAATGGGTGAATTGTGTAACATGGGAGTTATATTCTAATAGAAGGTATTTTCATACAAGTTGATTATGACATCTCTTTCCAATTTTGCAGTCAATGACATGTTGGTGGGAGTAGAATTGCCAGATTTACTAAGTAAAAATACGGGACAACCAGTTAAACTTGAATTTCAGATAAATAGCAAATACTTTTTAGTTTTATTTTATTTATTTATTTAAAGATTTTATTTATTTGACAGAAAGAAACACAGCTAGAGAGGGAACACAAGCAGGGCGAGTGAGAGAGGGAGAACAGGCTTCCCACAGAGCAGGGAGCCCAATGTGGGGCTCGATTCTGGGTCTCCAGGATCATGACCTGAGCCGAAGACAGATGCTTAACCGCTGAGCCACCCAGGTGCCCCAAGCAAATACTTTTTAAATACAAGCATGTTCCATACAGGATTTGGGACATATTTATATCAAAAATGATTTCTTGTTTATCTGAAGTTCATTAACTGGGTGTCCTGCATTTTATCTTGAAACCCAGGTGGGAGTATAGACATAACAGAAACCAGTACATGATACAAATCAGACTCTACTCCCCCTTCCCAAAGAGCTCATTGTTAAGCATCTGCCAGCACACCACTGCCTAAGCATTAAAAAAAAAAAAGACAAAGTCTTTACAAAGGATGTAAAAACATATACTAAGCAAATACTAACCAATACAAAGATAGCGTGACTATATTCATATCAGACAAAATAGATTTTTAAAGCAAAAATCACTACTGTGATAAGGATGAACACATTGATAGAAGATTAATTTCATTGAGATTTCATAATTCAAGGTTCTATGGGCCCACAGCACAGCTTTAAAATACTTAAAATGAATGTTGCCAAGACTGTGAGGAGACTCAACATATCCACTATGGTAATGGGGACTTTGATATATCTATATCAATAATTAATAGATCAATCATAAAAGATAGCAATGGAAATATAGAAGATCTGAAAAGTACAACTAACAAGCTTGACCTAATAAACACATGTAGACCCCCACACCTGACAACTGAATTATGTACATTCCTGGCAGGTGCCTGTAAAATATTCATGTAAAAACGTACTAGGCCAAAGAACAAGTTTGAGTAACTTTTTAAAGAACAGGTATATGCAGGGCCACCTGGGTGGCTCAGTCATGAGCATCCAACTCTTGGTTTCAGCTTGGGTGGTGATCTTGGTGTCATGGGATCTGGCCACAAGCTAGGCTCCCTATTCTGCGTGCGGTCTGCTTGAGATTCTCTCCTTCTCCCTCAGTCCCTCTCCACACTCACACACACACTCACACACACACTCTCTTTCTCTTTCTGAAAAAAAAAATAAATAAAAAATTTTTAAAAAGAGCTGGTTCTCGGGGCGCCTGGGTGGCTCAATTGGTTAAGCGACTGCCTTCGGCTCAGGTCATGATCCCGGAGACCCGGGATCGAGTCCCACATCGGGCTCTCTGCTCGGCGGGAAGCCTGCTTCTCCCTCTCTCAGTCCCTCTGCTTGTGTTCCCTCTCTAGCTGTGTTTCTCTCTGTCAAATAAATAAATAAAATCTTTAAAAAAAAAAAAAAAGAGCTGGTTCTCTAAATACAATGTGATTGAGTTAAAAATGCATGTTAAAAGATTTTTAAAAATATTACATGATTGGACATGTTATAAGCATATTTATTAAAGCAACATGTCTTAGAGAAGAAATTGTAATGGAAATTTAAAAATACTTAAATTTGAGGGGCGTTTGGGTGGTTCAGTTGTTGGGCGGCTGCAATCGGCTCAGGTCATGATCCTGGAGTCCCGCGATTTAGCCCTGCTTCCGGCTTCCTGCTTGGTGGGAAGCCTGCTTCGCTCTCTCTTGCTACCTTTGCTTGGGTTCCCTCTCTGGCTGTGTTTCTCTCTGTCAAATGAATAAATAAATAAATCTTTTAAAAAAAGTTCTCACAGCCTATGAACATTTAAAATAGGTACAATTATTAAAAAAATATTTAAATTTGGATGGTAATGAAAATACACATCAAACATTCTGGAAAGGAATTCTTAGAGGAAAATGCATAATTCTCTGGGCTTATATTAGAAAAGTATACCAAAAAGTTAATGAGCTATGCTAATCTCAAATCTATGAGATTGGAAGAGAGATAAGAAGAATAAAATGAGAGGCTCCTGGGTGGCACAGTCAATTGAATGCTCTACTCTTGGTTCGGGCTCAGGTCATGATCTCAGTGTCATGATATCAAGCCCCGGATCAAGCTCTGCACAGAGTCTGCTTGGGAATCTCTCTGCCTCTCCCCCACCCCATCTCTGACTTTGTGTGTGTGTCTTTCTCAAATAAAAAATCTTAAAAAAAGAGAATAAAACCAAAGATAGTGGGAAAAAAAGAAATAATGTTAATATTATATTTAATATTCATTCAATATATAATTTAATATTATGCTATATATGACAATGAAATAATAATAAAAGATAAACAGAAATTAAAAGGAATGAATGCACAAATGAATAAATTTAGGGAAAGTGATTAAAATAATAAAAAATTGAATTGGCATTTTAACATCCTTCCATGCATGAAAGGAAACCCACCAAGCCTAGACAATTTTATCAATGAGTTCTAATACACTTTCGAGCTATGGAAAATGAGGAGAAATAGTCCCTAACTCATGTTCTGAAGTTTGGTATAATGGTGATATGAAAAATAGACAAATGCAATTTATAAGCCCTTGCACTTAAGAACACAGATGCCAAAATCCTAAACCAAAATATTAGCAAACTGAATATCACAAGACACAACGACCATATAACTTTGCCAAGTTGATTATAAGGATGCAGAGTTGGTTCGACATTAGAAAATCAACTACTGTATGGGGTGCCTGGTAGCTCAGTCAGTTAAGTGTCCAGCTCTTGATTTCAGCTCAGGTTATAGCTCACGGTTGCAGGGTCAAGCCACCCACTGTTGGGCCCTGCGCACAGTGTGAAACCTGCTAAGATTCTTTCCCTCTCCTCCTTCCCCTCCTCACCAAAAAAAGGAAAAGAAAAGAAAAGAAAATCAGTGTAATTTGCAACATCAGGAGATTAAAGGCAGTATGATCATCTCAATAGATACAGGAAAAAAATTCAATGAAGTTATTACTTTTTAAAAAGTTTTTATTAATTTAAATAATCTCTATAGAGAATGTGGGGTTCAAACTCATGACCTTGAGATTAAGAGTTGCATACTCTTAATCTGAGCCAGCCAAGTGCTCCTCCTTTACTTTTTCTTAAGATGTTATGTATATATTTTATAAACAATGTGTTGGCAAACCATAGCCTACGTGTCAAATCTTTCCTGCTGCCTATTTTTGTACAGCTAGGAAACTAAGAATTGTTTTAATGTTAACTAATTAAAAAAAGAAGAAGAAGAATATTAATCACATGAAAACTATGTGAAATTCTAATTGCAGTGTCCACAAATAAAGTTTTATTAGAACATAGTTATGCCCATTCCTTTAGGTATTGTCTATGACTGTTTCACAATACAACAGCAGAATTGAGTAGTTCACCCAGAGATGATATGACCTGCAAGTCCTAAAATATTTCCTATTTGGCCCTTTACAGAGAAAGTTCTCCAGTCCCTGCTATAAAGCTCATAAGTGTATTGTAACAACTAGAAATAAAATCTTATCATAAAAATATTTACATTTAAAAAGTTATGGGAGTTACCTTATTTTAGCAGATGCCTATAGACTAGAAATTTGCTTTTACAAGTTTCTATGCTAAAGACAGAATGAAATATTCTATGTGTATGGGTTTTTTGAAGATGCAAGGAATCATTTAAAAGACACATTTTTTTTTATTATGGTATGAAGTAAAGTCTGTAATTGAGACAACAAAATGTTTATACATGATTGTCAACTTGGATTTATCTCAATAAATTCCTTTTTTTCTTTTTCTTTTTTTTAAAGATTTTATTTATTGACAGAGAGAAACACAGCCAGAGAGGGAACACAAGCAGGGGGAGTGAGAGAGGGAGAAGTAGGCTTCCCGCCGAGCAGGGAGCCCAATGTGGGTCTCGATCCCGGGCCTCCGGGACCATGACCTGAGCTGAAGGCAGTCGCCTAACCAACTGAGCCACCCAGGCTCCCTAAATTCCTTTTTTTTCATATAATTATCAAATGTTTTGGACTGACTTGAGTTAATATATTATTGATTAAGTGATTTAAGATGATTTAGGTGATAGCCTTAAAAATATTATGTCAAAAATATGACCTGGTTTTTATAGTAGATGCCAGCAAGTGGGAATTCATGGCTGGAAAATGTAGGAGAGGAAAATTGTTTTTACTGTACTCTCTTAAATTTGGTGTCTGGAGCCCTGCAAATTGAAATAATCAAAGACAAATAAACAGGAGAAGGTTTATTTTACATGTGTATGAGAGTCCTCATAGAAATGAAGTGAAGGCCCCAAAGAGGAGATCAGACCCAAAGACTTACATATCATTTTAACAAAGAGCAATACATTGTGGAGAAGGGACAAGACAAAGGAAAAGGGGTTTGAACTTCTGGGAAAATGGAAGATAATAGCATTTTGCAACGTTTGTCACAGAAATTAATCAGGTACCAGTCTCTGGTCTGCCAAGGGTTGAGCTGTCTCCAGTGATTAAGAGTCCCAGGGTTAAGAGTTGTTTTTTCTTCCTGGTACAGGAGAAGACATCTTTATGAATGGCAAAGTTTGTCCTGCTTTTAGTTAGATGGGGGAAGGCAGAGAGGTTTTCCCATGCCTGTAATATCTTAATTGCCTTTGATTCAAAATGATCATTATGCCACAGTAACATATTTTGGGGTGGCATATTCTGGTCATCTTCAACAACAAGTGGCTGCTTGAGGTAGGATTTATCTTGCTGAAATTCACAATCTGGATCAGGTGTCCCTCCCCACCCCTCCCTGGCCCCAGCCCTCTTCAGAGAACACAAACATTTCTTCTCCACTTTCATCTTGAAGTGAGGAGCTAACAGATTTTCTAGACATGCTGCTTGTTTTTCTACCTCATCATATGTCATTTCTGTTAATCTTTAGAAAGTTGGCCAGGAAATTTCCTCTATTTAAGCACCACTCTTGAGGACTGGAATACCCTTCAGGTAACCACAATTTAGTTTACTTCTCAGTTTACTTTGGGCCAATACTTTACATTTTTTCAATTTTTCCTCTTTAAATGGTTTGTGTTCTTAAAGTCAAAGTGAACCACATCCTTCTTTGATTTTACTCACTTAGTCATTCAGCACGTGTTTTTGAATACCTATTACATGACAGGCCCTTCAGGTATTGGGGGAAACTGTGATATGCAAAAGAGGGAAAATAGTCTGGCAATAAATAATATACATATGCAAAATATGTAATATTAGAGTGACAAATGGCAAAAATGACTATAAAAATAGATGGTTAATTGTAGGAAACCAGACAGTGATTGATGTGAAAATCTGTAAGTGATAGCGTTGTAAACAACTGTGTCTCCTAGAGATGCAAATGATTTGTGTCTGATGGAAGAGATTACAACCCAAAGATTAGATTTATTGCCCTATAGGGCATTAATCAACTTTCTATGTAATTTAGTAAATCTTATTACAGCATTTTTTTCCTCAGTGACTAGAAATAGTTTCTCTGCCCTATGCTCTATGGTTTATCACCTTTCTGGCTCTTTCATTAATGAGGTAAACATCTCTTTGACTGTACTCTGAGGATCATGGTTTTTAACTTTCTGAAAATTCTATATTATCATATAGAATTGATTATTGAGTTCTGATTTGCCAACCATTTTTTTTTTTTAAGATTTTATTTATTTGACAGAGAGAAACACAGCCAGAGAGGGAACACAAGCAGGGGGAGTGAGAGAGGGAGAAGCAGGCTTCCTGCCCAGCAGGAAGCCCGATGTGGGACTCTATCCCTGGTGTCCAGGATCATGACCTGAGCCGAAGGCAGTCACTTAACGAACTGAACCACCCAGGCGCCCCTTGCCAACCATCTTTAATGAAAAACCAAAAACTAAAAAATACATATATTTCAAAATGCGTATGTTAACAAAATAGAACTAGAAATTTAAAAAAAAAAACCTTTGGGTTGTTTTTAATATTCTAATGTTGAGGGATATTAGGCATTAAAAATGGAAATCATGAGGACCATACAGTTATAAAGGATTAAAGACTGCTTTAAAATGGTTGCAATGTTTAGGGGTGCCTGGGTGGCTCAGTTGGTTAAGTGACTGCTTTCAGCTCAGGTCATGATCCCAGAGACTGAGGATCGAGTCCCACGTCAGGCTCCCCACTTGGTGGGAAGCCTGCTTCTCCTTCTCTCACTCCCCCTGTCAAATAAATAAATAAAATCTTTAAAAAAATAATGTTTGCAATGTTTAATAGAATGACGTTTCTTATATTGAAAACTGTACTTAGTAGAGATTTTTCAATTCAAAATGGATTCTTTTTTTTTTTTTGTAAAGATTTTATTTATTTATTTATTTGTTAGAGAGAAACACAGCTAGAGAGGGAGCACAAGCAGAGGGAGTGAGAGAGGCAGAAGCAGGTTTCCCCCCCTGAGAAGGGAGTCCATGTGGGACTGGATCCCAGGACTCTGGGATCATGACCTGAGCTGAAGGCAGGCACTTAATAACTGAGCCACCCAAGCGCCCCTCAAAATGGATTCTTACCCATCAAAGTAGGCCTGTATTTTATCTTTATTCTATAGCAAAGCAGAACATTTTACGACCACAACTAAATGTTGTTCTCTAAGTCAACCTAGGTCTCAACAAAGAGTGCTTTTTTGCCAGAAAAAGAAACTTCTGAAACTAACTGTTAAGAGTAAGCAGTTCCCGGGGGATGGGTGAGCCTGGTGGTGGGTATTGAGGGCACATATTGCATGGAACACTGGGTGTAGGACATAAACAATGAATCTTGGAACACTGAAACAGTATTTTAAATGCACCAAGATTCTCAACACTGAGGGACAGAAACCTTGGTTTACATAACAATACCTTAAGCTTTGCGATTGAAAATTACTCCACTAACTTGGTTACAGTCTTAGAATTTTTCTTCAGTACATAAAAGGATTTAAAGACGGTTTTTGTCACGAATTTCCTACCACAAGATGAAATTATTTATTATGAGCTTTAAATTTGTTAAAAAGAAGCAATGGGCGCAAAACAGAGTCACTTTTCCCAGGCGCTACTGCGACTAAATACCTAGCCTACTGGTAGTTCCAGCCTCTCCCAGAGGTGGAAATTTAATCCAGTCAGTCTGGAATTTCCTGGTCAGTACTAGTGAGGTAATCTGTATGATGAGATCCCCTGCCTTCCTCTAGAGGAAGGTAAATTTTCCTGAAGTAATCTGCTCTAAATTTCCTTGTCCCTCCCTCCCTTTGGCCCATAAGAAACTTCCATTTTCTACAACTTCTGGAGAGCTTCCTTGTCTTTGCTAGATGGGGTGCTGCCTGATTCATGATTCATTGGATAAAGCCAATTAGATCTTTAAAATTCAACTTACTTGGCTGAATTTTGTTTTTTAACCAAATTTTATTCTGGGATTTAATAATGCAGTTACTGGAGGAGAGTCCAAAGAAAGGCAGGCAGGAGCTAGCCCCCTGAGAGTAAACTACCCTTGAAAGGAAAAAGACCCCATCCCCTAATTCTCTACCACCCTGAAAGGAGCCCTTCACCCTTTCCCACATAAACAACTATCTGATAGGTAGATGAACAGGTGGACAAAAACCTGATTGGGTGATAAGCATGGAAAGTCAATCAGGTTAAAACAGCCTGCCAACAATCTCATAAAAACTCCTAGATTTAGGCACTCCAAGGCAACTCTCTCGGGTCCCCTCCCTCTTTGAGACCTTCTGCCCCATTTTACAGTTCTTGAAAGAAGACTATCCACTTCATGAAGTGTTGAATAAAGTTTGTCCATAGAACCTAGATTGTCTTCTTAAATCATCTTTATAAAAGAGTTCTCAGCCCTCCCTCTTTGTCTAAAAGCAGGGCATAGCCTTCCCTCCCCTGTACTGGGTGAGGAGAACTATCCTTACTTCTCCTTAAAAGATAAACTGAGATAGGGACACCTGGGTGACTCAGTTGATTAAGCCACTGCCTTCAGTTCAGGTCATGATCCTGGAGTCCCTGGATTGAATCCCCGCTTTGGGCTCTGTGGGGTGTCTGCTTCTCTCTCTAACCTTGTTCCCTCTCATGCTCTCTCTCACTCATTCTCTCTGAGATAAATAAATAAAATATTAAAAAAAAGATAAACTGAGACATATTAAAAATTGTAAGAGTTTTTTTGAGCAAAGTTGATTAGAATAGGATAGTGCCAAATCAGAAGGGGATAGCTTTCCACCCATCTAGCCAGGGATAAGACTTCTATTCTCTAGTGCCAGGGAGCAAGAATTCCTCTCTCCTTTAAGGGCTGGACTAAGAATCAAATTAGCATGAGACAGACTAACAGAAGAAAATCAAACTTAATAGCATTATATACGGGAAATCTTAAGCTGAGAATCAAGCAGAGGAAGTTTTCCTCACTTATATGGTAAAAAGGAGAGAAAGGAAGGCTGCATTTTCCCAAAGTTCTTCTTTAATTTTCTCACTACATTAATTTGTCTGCTTGTCCATTTTATATATTGACCAAAATCTGTCTAATGAAATATCTTTTGGGATCTCATAGTTTAGTCAACTAGCCTGTAACAAGCATTGTCCTTAAAGCATTTTGTTTTCTTAAAGCATTTTTTAAGAGTACCATGTGTTTTTTATGTAATTTTACAGATAATGATATTAAATATTTCAATATTACTTAGAAGTGATAACATGAATGAGGTGATTGCTTTGAGTTATCAGATAGATTTTTTTTCTCTCTTAATAAAGAAAAGAGTTCTTCCCCCCCCCCCCAAAGATTTTTATTTGTTTGACAAAGAGAATCTCCAGCAGATTCCCTGCTGAGTGTGGAGCCCCACACAGGACTCAGTCCCCAAACCCCAAGATCATGAGCTGAGCTGAAATAGAGTCAGGTACTTAATCAACTGAGCTACTCAGGTATCCTGTTTTTTTGTTTTTGTTTTTGTTTTTATTTTTAAATACAGATAGATATAGAGAAAAGGTGTGTGAGAACTCCTCATTCCCCTGAAATATTTTTTACACAATAATAATTTAACTATTAATAATAATAAGTAAAGTATTTAATCATCTTTCATTCCTCACTCATCCCACCATTTCTGTGGGAAGACATTTTCAGATTAATAAATTATAAAGGACCATTTATTTGAATCCTGACTACAATATTCTACTTCAGATTTTCAGACTATTCTAAAGCTGTCTATGGGCCTAAGCAGTGTAGTGCTGAAATAGGTGGCTTCTGGAATGTTCTAGCACTGAGTTTCTAACAAATGGTAAGGGGGGGTGTGTGTGGGTGACTCAGTTGGTTGAGTCACTGCCTTCTGCTAAGGTCATGATCCTGGGGTTTGAGGATGAAGTCCCGCATCAGACTCCTAGCTCTGTGGGGAGTCTGTTTCTCCCTCTGACCTTCTCCTCTCTCATGCCTGCTCTCTCTCTCAAATAAATAAATAAAATCTTTTTTAAAAAAATGGTAAGGGGGACATGGAAATGTGGTAGGTCTAAATTCTCTGCAACTCATCATTCTAATTATGGCAGCCCCAGGGAGGCCTACTGGCTGTCAAGAGACCTCAGGAAGTTCATTTACATTGGTAAATTCGGTATGGTATAAGCTCTGAATCTTTGCTTTGCAGGCTCAAAACTTGAACTATCGTCAGCACATTGAAAGTAAAGTTTTCTCCTGGCAAACTCGTATTATCCCAGCTCACCGAGACTGAAATGTCATTTTATTAATTTACAATGGGCAATAAAATATTCATGTGGATTGTTATGCTTGCATCAACAGGACCAGCACATTTCCTCTTTGCAGACAAAATTGTCTGGGAAGCCAATTATAATTGAAAAATTGGTGGTGAGCTGGGGGGACGTCCTGTATTCAGAACCAGAGGAGGTAGTTGAATGATGTACCTTAGGGATAAACTTGTCCTGTAGCCTAGAGTGTTCTGAGTCTGCTAAGGTCTCTTCTCCCCTATAATAGGTTTGAGTACAAAACTGGGGTGCACATAGGTTGTGCAGCTTAGTTGGGGAGTGTGGAGGATGGGTAAGAGTTGGGCACAAGTAGGAATTGGGCAAAGGGAGGATGAATGGAGGGAGCATTTCAGGTGTATGGAATAGTATATGTAATGGTCAGATAAGGGAAAGACTGATGAACCAGAAAATAGTTCAGCAGGAAACAATGTGAAGAGATAAGAACATAGTACCCCTCTGAAGCTGGGACATGTGATGGCCTTGTAAACCACAGGGAGGGATTTGAATTTTTGACCTCAAGAGAATGGGGAACTCATGAAAAATTTTAAGCAATGGAGTAATGATGATCAGGTTTGTGCTTTAGAAAGATCACTCCAGCTGCAGGATAGAGAATGAACTAGAGGAATGCCAGATTAGAATGAGATGACTCAAAAAATGGGATGATGTGAGATAGAATTTATGGGAGTGGTTGATTAATTGAATATGGGCAACAGTAAGAAAGAAACAGGTAAAGAGGACAGTTTCTCACTTGGGCATGCTGGTGCCAACACCGTGGCAGGAACCCCAGGGGTCACAGGGAATCGAGCGAAGGGTGAGCAGAAGGGGCAGACGATGACTCACTTTAGAGTTTAGACATTTCAGATTGAGCTGGAGGATTCCGGAGATTTAAGTGGCTTTGTCCAGAAGGCTATTGAATAATATTTGGGCTTCTTTCTTATTTATTTATTTATTTATTTATTTATTTATTTATTTATTTATTTATGAGAGAGTGTGATCAGGAGGAGTAGCAGAGGAAGAGAGAGAGAAAATCTCAAGGGGAGATTCTCTGACAGAGCCCCTATGTGAGGCTTGATCTCATATCCCTGAGATCATGACCTGAGCAGAAACCAAGAGAGTCTCTTGCTCAACCGACTGAGCCACCGAGGTGCCCCTGGGCTTCATATTTAGAAGAAAGACCAGACTGCAGATTTGGAGATCACCAACAAATAAATGATATGTAATAGAAACCATAAGAATGTCTGGTCACCCATTGAGAAGGTATGGGAGGTAGGTAATAACAATACCAGTCACTCTTCTGTGTACCTCTGTCAGTGTCCTTCCAAAGTTGAGTAGTTCTAATACATGACCAGAAGCTTCAAGTTCAAGTTCATCATGTGATTTTTCAAACAAGACAACTTCTTGAAAGACTTATTGAGCTAACAATCACATAAAACAAACAAACAAACAAACATTTGACTTGTATTTGTCAAACACTTTAAACTAGCCTCTGAAGTCATATAGCAGCTATTCGTTTGGAGCAAGTTACTAAGTCCTACCCACCTTCATCGGAAGAATTAGAGTCTACCTTTTGGTGGGAGGAATGTCAAAGAATTTGCAGGCATATTTTTTTTCAGGCATATTTTTAAATCACCACAGTCAGGAAAAAAGAGGCTACATGTTTTGGAGCTTTACCCAGTAAGTTTACTACTAACAAGTGGTCTGAAATTCCCTTCCTTCCTCCCTTCCTTCTTTCCTTCCTTCCTTCCATTCATCTTTCAAAACTCATTTACATATTTTGACTACATACTGTGTCACAATAAATTCCAAATTCAAAGCACATATTGTTCATTAAAAAGAGGTTTTTTGGTTTTTTTTTTTTAACAATGCAGATTTATTATCTTACAGTTCTAGAGGTGAGACCTCTGCAATCAGTTTCACTAGACTTAAGTCAAGGTGTCTTCAGAGGCTGGTTCCCTCTGGAGACATAAGAAGAGAATGTTTCCCTGCCTTTTCCACTTTCTGGATGCTGGCAGCACTCCTTTGCTCCTGACCCCTTCCTTGAATCATTCTGAGACAAGGAAACTGAAGGGACGCAGGGAAAAAAAGCAAAGGACAAAATGAGTTTTTTTCACGGAGTGAAGCTAGGACCTGTACCTTTGCCTTACAAAGGCCTTAATGTTTGTCCTCCCTATAAAGGTCAAGGCGTTGATGATTCCACTGGAGTCTTCCAGCACAATAGATGATATCTAGGGACTGACCAGGGGAGGTCATCATGTATGTTTTCTAAGACCACTGACTCCAGACACCTTGCTGCCAAGACCCCCGGCTCCAGAGCCACAGTGACTTGCAGAAGACACGGGAGGGAAGACGTGTTTGACCAGTTCCTGGATGCCTGCAAGGGCACGAACACCAGACCATCATCCTCATTAAAATCAGACCTCATACAAAGATGAGACTCATTCTCCTTTCCCTTTCCAAATCTCCCAGAGGTTCCCTTTGTCTCTGCTCTCTCTACATCCTCAGTAAACTCTGCTCTCACTTCTTGCTGGTTTGTGTTTGGTTTCTATCCTTAACTTTTATTTATATATTTTTAAGTAGGCTCTAGGCCCAGTGCGGGACTTGAAATCATGACCTGAAATCAAGAGTTGCATACTCTACAACTGAGCCAGCCAGGTGCCTCACATTGGATTTCTATCATGCATGCAGCCAAAGACCCCGTTGGGTCCTCAGACCTGGCCTGCATCAATTCCAACCCCTTGCTTCCACTGTCACATCTTTTAAAATTGAGGTATAAGGTATTTAACATAACATTTAGTATTTTAATTGTTTTAAGTGGACCCTTCAGTGGCATAAAGTATATTCATATTATTGTCTAGCCATTCCCACCATCCATTTCCAGAACTTTTTAATTGAAAAGAGTTTTAAAATGTTGACCATTGTTTCTATTATTACCTTCAGTGTGGTAGAAAGAATCAGAGCTTTGTAGGCACAGGTAAGTTTCCAACTTCTGATCCTCAGTGAACTCACACACAATATTTAGATAGAGTTGTAGACAGCATAGATGACATGTCTAGGACTAGGCCACGCTCTTTGCTTTTAATAGTTTAAATCTAGTATACATGGACGTAGATGGAATCCAGTTTATTTTCCAACATTTCTTCCAGACACCTATTTACCACGAGATCTTAATTGCTCCACTTCCAAAGGCTGAACTTGATCCCCTCACTCCATTTACAGTCTCCCTTGCTCTTTGGCCCCTCCTTGGACTGGACCAGTGGAAAGCCCCTGCAGGAAATCCAGAAGGTAGAAAGGAGAAAGAGGCCAGGACTTACAATGCCTTGGTACCCTACCTTTCATATCTAAGTGTCTTTTATTTTTTTTTAAGATTTTATTTATTTATTTGACAGAGAGAGAGAGATTGCAAATAGGCAGAGAGGCAGGCAGAGAAAGAGGGGAAGCAGGCTCCCTACTGAGCAGAGAGCCTGATGTGGAACTTGATCCCAGGACCTTGAGATCATGACCTGAGCCGAAGGCAAAGACTTAACCCTCTGAGCCACCTAGGCACCCTAAGTGTCTTTTAAATATTCTTCTACTAAAGGTCACAATTCCTATCCTGTCTCTCTTCCATAATTATCCTTGGATTCTGGTAACTGCTTTGTCTTCTTGCCCTTTTAAGCACTAGTCCAGTGAGGTCTGGGGTAACTCCTGCTGTCACTAACTTAGGTGTGCTTTCCTTTTCTTATTGGTTTTCTCAACTTCTGGCCATACTGATTTCAACAGTCCCCTCCTTTAAAATTTCTTCAATTTCATTTTTCCTTCTGGGCCCCTGATTGAGCCTTTCCTTTTTTTTTTTTTAAACAAATCTTACTCTGAATTCCGTTATGTAAAACAGACAAAAGTTAGCTGATTAGCTGATGCAAGGGTGAATAATGTAGGGCCTCAACTGCTTCCTTCTGCCCATCCATTGAGGTGGGTTCTGAGGACTTAGGATTTGGAGGGACACACTTAGAAAAATACTGGGCTGAGAAAACCGAAGGAAATGGGAGCCCTGACCAATGCTACCAAACTTGTGAAATAACTTCACCTGACCTCATGTGAGAACACACCTTCAGATATTCATTCCATTTCTACAGTGCAGCCACACCATCTCTTATGGAATTCCATGCACCTTTTTGCATTTGGTGGGCTATTCAGGTAGGGGATCCACAGGTTGCTTTCTCAGTTTGAAGGCTGATAAAAATTCTGACTTAGATTTGGCTTCACGTCAATTTCACTTTGATTTACTACTGATCTTTTTTGTTTTTTCAAATAGGCAATGTGAAGAATATTCACAAGATAAAAAGAAGAGTTATCCTAGATCCCCATTGTTTGCCTCATTGCCATCATGCGTGGTTTTTGAAAACCCATGCAAAACGAGAAGTCTACCAGCTCCAGAAATCCCAACCATGCACAAAGGAAGGGAGGAGCCATCTCGGCACTCATGAGGTCCACCTTGTTATCATAGTTGGGAAGTTTCATTGTGCCACCTCTGGGTGATTCTATGGTCTATGTTGTACTCCACTTACTTGTCATTTAAATGAAATAGGTTTGGCCCTGGCTTTTCACATATATATTAAGGGCAGTATTATTTTTATTTTTCTCTGGTATTTATTTCTTTATTTAGTTATTTATTTGCTGGGACATTTTTAAAATTTAAATTCAATTAATTAACATATTATTAGTTTCAGAGATAGAGTTCAGTGATTCATCAGTCTTATATAATACCCAGTGCTCATTACATCACATGCCCTCCTTAATGTCCATCACCTAGTTACCCCATACTCCCACCCACCCTTCTCCCCTCTGGCAACCCTCAGCTTGTTTCCTATGATTAAGAGTCTCTTATGATTTGTCTCCCTCTCTGGTTTCATCTTGTTTTATTTTTCCCTCCCTTCCCCTATAATCCTGTTTTGTCTCTTAAATTCAACATATGAGTGAGATAATAAGATAATTGCCTTTCTCTGATTGGCTTATTTCACTTAGTATAATACCCTCCAGTTCAGTCCATGTTGTTGCAATGGCACAATTTCATTTTTTGATGGCTGAGTAGTATTCCAATGTGTGTGTAATATATGTATATATCACATATTCTTTACCCATTCATTTGTTGATGGACATCTGGGCTCTTTCCATAGTCTGACTATTGGGAACATTGCTGATATAAACACTGTGGTGCATGTGCCCCTTCGGATCACTACATTTGTATCTTTAGGGTAAATACCCAGTAGTGTGATTACTGGATCATAGGGTAGCTCTATTTTCAACTTTTTGAGGACCCTCCATACTGTTTTCCAGAGTGACTGCTCCAGCTTGCATTCCCACCAACAGTGTAGGAGGATTCCCCTTTCTCTGCATCCTCGCCAACTCTTGTCTTTCCTGACTGGTTAATTTTAGACATTCTGCCTGGTATGAGGTGGAATCTTGTGGTTTTGATTTGTATTTTCCTGATGCTGAGTAATGTTGAGCACTTTTTCATGTGTTTCTTGGCCATTTGTGTCTTCTTTGGAGACATGTCTGTTCATGTCTTCTGCCCATTTCTTGATTGGATTGTTTGTTATTTGGGTTTTGAGTTGGATAAGTTCTTTATAGATTTTGGATACTAGCCCTTTATCTGATATGCCACTTGCAAATATCGTCTCCCATTCTGTCAGTTGTCTTTTGGTTTTGTTTACTATTTCTTTTGCTGTGCAAAATTTTTTATCTTGATGAAGTTTCAATAGTTCATTTTTGCCTTTGGAGACATGTCTAGCAAGAAGTTCCTGCAGTCGAGGTCATAGAGCTTGCTGCCTATATTCTCCTCTAGGATTTTGATGGATTTCTGTCCCACACTTAGGTCTTTCATCTATTTTGAGTCTATTTTTGTGTATGGGGTAAGGAAATGGTCCAGTTTCATTCTTTTTCCTGTGACTGTCCAATTTTCCCAACATCATTTGTTGAAAAGACGGTCTTTTTTCCATTAGATATTCTTTCCTGCTTTGTCAAAGATTAGTTTACCATAGAATTGAGGGTCCATTTCTGGATTTTCTGTTCTGTTCTATTGATCTATGTGTCTGTTTTTCGTGCCAGTACCATACTGTTTTGATGATGAGAGCTTTGTAATAGAGCTTGAAGTCCAGAATTGTGATGTCACCAGCTTTGGCTTTCTTTTCAACATTCCTCTAGCTATTCAGGGTCAGTCTTTTTTGGTTCCACATCCCATGGATTCTGGTTCCATATCAATCCCAAGTTTTGGGATTATTTGTTCCAATTCTCTGAAAAAAGTTGATGGTATTTTGATAGTGATTGCGTTTAATGAGTTAGATTGCTCTATGTAGCATGGACATTTTAGTAATATTTGCTCTTCTAAAATCCATGAGCATGGAACATTTTTCCATCTTTGCATCTTCCTCGATTTCTTTCCTGACTATTCTGTAGTTTTCTTTTTTTTTAAAAGATTGTATTTATTTATTTGACAGAGAGAGAGATCACAAGTAGGCAGAGAGGCAGGCAGAGAGAGAGGAGGAAACAGGTTCCCCACCTAGCAGAGAGCCCGATGCAGGCCTCGATCCCAGGACCCTGAGATCATGACCTGAACCGAAGGCAAATGCTTAACGACTAAGCCACCCAGGTGCCCAGACAGTTGAAATTTAAATCCAGGAGACTGGTTGAGATGACTTCTAGGCTGCATGGGACAGATAAAAAGAGGGACCCAAAACAAAGCAGGAGCACTCTAACATTAAATTATGCAGTAGAAAAGTCAAAGGAGTCTGAGAAGGAATGATCATCAAGGGGAAAAGCCAGAAAGTGTATTGTCAAAGGAAGCCAAGAGAATAAAATAATTGGAGGAGAGAATGGCCAACTGTTCTCAATTAAACAAGAGTCAAAGTCAAAGCAATAAAGTTGTTTGTGTATTAGGTAACAGGCAAGTCATTAACATTAACATGAGCAGTCTCATTGGATTAGGTCAGGAGGCTTTTTTGTGGGGGGAAGGAGGCTTGATTGCTTGATTGAGTGGTCTAAGAAAAAAATGCAAGACAAGACAGTGAAACCATCACAGGTGAAAAAGCCATTTTGGACAAAGAAAGACCAGAGAAGAGAAAGCAGAGGAAGGAAGAAAACAGGATTGCTGCACAGTGTTGAGTGCCTCTCTGAGCTCTGTGGTTATTAAGGTAAGACTAGAGTGATAGCCCCAGCTATGCGAGAGGGCCTCCAATACTGTTCCCCTGCTCCTGCGGGGTACCGCGGGTAGACAGCTGGGTTTGGGTTCTGCTAGATGAAAACAACAACAGACAAAGAAGGGAGAGGGGAAGAAGTTAAGCATATTTGGTGGTGGGGGGGAGGAGGGCGGCGGCTGTAAAGTTGAATCTTGGACTTTAAGTTAGATTTTGATGGGAATGAAGATATAAAAATGGTTGATAGTATGAAGGTAAGAGGAGCCAATGGACTGGAGGCCTTGATGGAGTCAAAGAATTAATGGAATATGAATGTAAGAGAACTGAACAGGCAGGGATTAGTGGCCAGGCAGGGGAAGCAGAGCAGTTATGTGTGGGAGCTGCTAAATTAGCGACATTAATTTGTCTCACCCATTGCTTATTTACTTTTGAGCAATTAGGTTCTCTAGGATATTGTTCCAGTCATAAGTTGCAGGGGAGCACACAAACTTTTGAATAACCCATCGAGCTGAACGGATGAGAGTCTCTTCTATTATTAGGCAAAAAATTCTACAGGAGAATTCCAGTGTAGGCCTTAGCATGTGACATTAATAAGCAGCTTTAAACTAAGTTATTGAAAAATAAATAAAAAAGAGAAACACATGTCACTTTAAATGGGGAAAAAAGAAAACCTATTTCCTTTCTCTACTTAGAACACACTCTTTTTAGGGTTAAAAATTTTTTTCTTAAGATTTTTATTTATTTATTTGTCAGAGAGAGAGAGAGAGAGAGGGAAAGAGAGAGAAAGAGAGTACAAGCAGGGGGAGCAGCAGGCAGAGGGAGAAGCCGGCTCCCCACTGAGCAGGGAGCCCAAGCAGTACTCAATCCCAGGACTCTGGGATCACATGGGGTCATAACCTGAGCGGAAGGCAGCCCCTTAACCGACTGAGCCACCCAGGTGTTCTCCACCCCCCCAATCTGCTTTTTTTTTTTTTTTAATTTTTAATTTCTACATCCAATGTGGGGCTCAACCCACAACCCCAAGATGAAGAGTCATATGTTTTACCAACTGAGCCTGCAGGTGCCCCTACTTACAACACTTCTAACACCAATTGTGTGGGGCTCTATTATACACCAAATGATTTGCCAATTTTCCAGACACCAACTGAGTGTCCTACAATTAAATTCAATTCTGATACTAACTACCTAGTGTTCAGACCCTCCAAGTTGAGGGCTTAGTCCCACAGGATTGCCCCCCACGTCAGACACCCATCACAAGTTCCAGGTTGTCACCTTTGCTTTGGACCAATTGACTATAAATTGGGGGTTCCTGCAACACCCTTCTCAGGTTTGATAATTTGCTATAACAGCTCCTGGAACTTAGGGAAACACTTTACTTACTATGCCTGGTTTGTTATAAAAGTTACAGTCAGGGGCGGCCCAGTGGAAGGGATGCATAGGGCAAGATATGGGGCAAGGAATGCAGATCTGCCCTATTCTCTTCTGGCACATCATACCTTGATGTGTTCACTAACCTGGCAGTTCTCCAAATCTCATGGTTTAGGATTTTTATGGAGGTTCTATTACATAGTCAGGTTTGATTAAATCAATGACTACTAGTGTTTGTTCCAGCCCCTCTTTCCTCCTGGAGGTGGGGGGATGGTGGGCCTGAAAATTGCAACCTTCTAATAATGCCTTGATCTTTCTGGAGATTAGCCCCCATCCTAAAACTATCTAGTGACCCCAACTGCCAATCACTTCATTATCATAAGACACTCTTATCCCTGTGGCTATTCCAAGGATCTTAGAAGCTTTGGCATCAGGAATCAAGGTCAAAGATTAAATATTAGAACAAAAGATCCTCTTATTAGCCTTTCCGGCATGAAGTTACAAGGGTCTCAGGAACTCTGTCAGGAACTTGGTACAGAGACCAAGTATATATTTATTATGCCACATAGTTTTATCACCCTGTGCTTGTCAAAGTATTTCCCATGTTGTTTGAAAATAAAGTACCTGTGTCTGGAAAGATGAAAAGTGTGTGCTTTGCTATGTTTGTCTGGAAATATTTAAGTGCGCTATTATCAATAGTGATTAATAATGTATTAGTTGTAGGTCTATTTTGCTGCACTATGGACACACACACAATAAAAAACAGAACATGTCTGGAATAGAAACATATTACACCATATATACTTTATGAAACATTTTACATTAACTCATTTGAAAATATTTGCTCTATCTTTTCAAAGGATCTGGAAGTACTTTCCAAAAAGCACTCCATTGCCTAGACCTTGCTTGCCTAGACCTCAGGTTTCTCCCTCTCTCCCAACAAGGTCAATTGCATTATTCTGTCTCTTTCCTTATTTAAACAATATTAAATAATATCTTCCTCCCAGGGTAAAACCCTGAACCTTTTAGCTTGTGAATGCTTGCAGAATGGTGGGACTCTAGAGCTGTGATTTTTTTTTTTTTAAGATTTATTTATTTTAGAGAGAGAGAGAGTACCTGCACATGAGGGAATGGGACAGTGGGAGAGGAGAGAGAATCTCAAGTTGATTCCCGGCTGAGCTTAGAGACCCATGCCTAGCTTGCTCACACCAGCCAGAGATCACAGACCTGAGTGGGAAATCCAGAATCCCACGCGTTTAGCCGCTGAGCCACCAAAACGCCCCCAGAGCTGTGATTTTTGGGTTTAAATAATGAGGGGGTGCCTGGAAGTCAGTTTGAAGTCCATTCCTGCTTATCTGTGACCTTCTTCTTTTTCTTTTTCTTTTTTTTTTTAATGAAACAGACACATTTAGGGGCGCCTGGGTGGCTCAGTTGGTTAAGCGACTGCCTTCGGCTCAGGTCATGATCCCGGAGACCCGGAATCGAGTCCCACATCGGGCTCCCTGCTAGGCAGGAAGCCTGCTTCTCCCTCTTTCACTCCCCCTGCTTGTGTTCCCTCTCTGGCTGTGTTTCTCTCTGTCAAATAAATAAAATCTTAAAAAAAAAAAAAAAAGAAACAGACACATTCATGTTCATTCACTTTATATGACTATTACCAGAATAGGACCTTTGGAGAATGGACCACACAAGGGCTTTAGAAAGAGAAAGTGTAACATGTTAGCGACATCAGTCGATTAAATATCGATGCTTTGGTCCAAAAAGGACAACCCTAAACTTCTCTTGCCAACTCAAATTTCAGTTTCTTCCTATTCTTTCTTCTGATTCTTTACTTTTTCTTTGGCTGAAATTAGGAGCAAGGGAGCAGAGAAACGAAACTAGAGGCTGAACAAGACGAGGAAAGCCCAACAGACAGGTTAATTGTGTCTGCGATTCTATCCTTTGGTTTCACCCAGGGTCTAAGCGCTCCCAGCTGAAATGAGGATCCAGTCCAGGCGAGGTCAAGACCAGGGTCAAGCTGACAAATTCTACAAAAGAGCCCGAGCTGCCGCCGCAGGTACCCACCCCCAAACCCCTCCTCCCGCGGAGGTCAGGGCATCTCCAGGCCTGGCCCAGGTCTCCTCACCCGCCTCCCCAGCGGGCTCGCGGCCGGTGCACGGGCACGGCCTCTGACGGGGTGCGGGAGTGCGCTTGGCCGCCACGGCGTCCCCTTGCCCGCCGGAAGGAGCGACGCCGCCAGCGTCCTGCCGCCTGTCCGTCACGCAGCCGCCCACACCGCCGCCGCTTCCGATTGGTCGCAGTTCCGGGCCAGGCCCCTTGAGGCCCCGCCCCCCTCGGATGGACAGGCCGCGAGGGCGTGGCAGTGGCGGGCGGGTCCGCCCAGCTGTCAGTTACGGGGGCGGCCCGGCCGGCGGGCGGGCGCTCGCAGGCTACCTCGTCGCTCGTCGGCGCGCGCTCCCTCTCACCGCCTGTGGGGAAGTCGGGGCCGCCTGAGCGGCTGCCGCCACCGCCTAGCCCCGACCTCCTCCTTCCCCGTCCCTTCCCGACTCAGTCTCTCCCGCTCGCGCACCCCCGAGTAGTGAGTAGTCCCGCGTAGGGTCCGGAGAGTCACCGCGGCGGCCCGGGTGGTGTTAAAACCATGTTTAGGAGGATTTTGCAGAGGGTAAGAGAGTGAAACCGTCTTTCCGGCAGCACGTGAGCGGGAGAGCCCGAGCCCCGGGCTGCGGGCGCTGTCGCCGCGCTGAGGAGCCGAGGCGGCGGCGCGGGTGCCGCTCCTTAGCGCGGGCTCCTTCCTTCTGTAGGCCCCGCAGCCCAGGAGGTGGTTAGGCCTCGGAGGTCCGTTCCGGGGGCGGGCCGCGGGGGCAGGGAGGGCGGGTGGGGCGGCGGGGCAGGCAGGCCGGAGCCCGGGCGGCCCCGAGTCCCCGGCGGCCCCGCGCGCCCAGGCCCAGCGCCGCGCTCCGGAGCGCGGGGCTGTCAGTGAGACAGGCGGCGGGGTGGGAGGGTGTGGTGCTGGCGCGTTCCTTCCAGCTCCGGGAATGGCAGTGCAAATGGAGAGTTAGTGCCTCCAGCCGGGTGGGGAGCGCCCCGTGGGAGATTGCGGGAGGTTTGCTCAGCCTCTTCACGCTCCCCGCCCACCGCGCCCCCCAACTTTGCACGCACCTGCCACATTCGGCTGCGGTTTTGCAGGGTATGTGGTGAAACCCGGCCTAGCTCAGGCCCAATCGCGGTACCGACAGTTACTGGCAAACTGAGCTGAGAAGGAACGTATTACTCACTGTTGGAAACTTTTTTCCCCCAATTAAAAATGCGTTTCGCCCTCTCAGCCCAGTACCTTTTTTGAGCACTCCAAAAATAAATTCACAGTAAGATTTTTCCAGTGATAAGACACTTAACTCCTTCGCTTTTTGCCAGTGCTATCCCTGTTGGAAAGCTGGTAAAACCCTAAGATATAAAGACTAGAGCATTGGAAAGCTGTATGCGTATTGTTTAGAAATCAGTTCCTAGGATGATAGAGTATCATTTCCTACAAAGATTGCTGTACTCAAGTTTTGGAGAGCCCCTCCCCCTGCCCTTTTTTTTTTCTAACCGACAGGGTACAGCAAAATGTCAATGATTGAAAAGTTGGAGCCAAACTCGGTTACTGAAGGAGTAGAATAACTAGTTCAAAGGACAAAAGAAATTAGTGAATTTGTAGTATTCAGCCAAGCAGTGTGCCAAAGACAGTTGAGTCATCCACTATATGGAAAGGGAGTGTTCTTGGTTCCTGCATAGCTTTGTGAAATGTTCAAGTCATGTGGAACTTGGTCATACATCAGGGGGAGAAATAGTTAAATTTTGTATCCACCACCCTGTATTGACATCTCATGATTTTTTGCAGTGGTTTTGTCAGAGTTTTTTACAATCTTGATAAGATGATAATTTTGGCAATGGCAAGGGCATGCCCTTTGCTCCTGCGGTCAGTTCCTGTATTCAACAGTAAAGACATCTGTGCGTGATTTACTCGTTGTACTTGGAGATTTTTCTTCCTTCGGATCTGGAGGAACTGATTACCTCATGCCTCAGACTGTGTTTTTGTCATACTTCCACATCTGAAAATTAGTTTGCCTATGGTTTGCTTTAAAGTTTATAAATAAGATAAAGTGTTTACTGACTTAAGAATAACTTCTGGTGGGGGGCCTGGCTGGCTCAGTTAGGGGAGCTTATGACTCTTGACCTTGGGGTCATGATTTGGATCCTCATCGTGGGTGTAGAGATTACTAACAGCAGCAGCAACAACAACAACAACAGAACAAAAAACAGAACTTTGAAAAAAAGAATGCCTTCTTGTAGTTCTAGATTAATTTTCAGAAATACAGGATGTTTTCTAATACTCTTGGTTTAATGTTAAGCGTTATTGTTGTATAAGGACCATTTTTATATAAAGACCGTGTGTTGGTGCTTTCACAGCTGTTACAGAAGTTTCAACTGAAATGGCAGAATTGGAATTCAGATTGTTGTTGAGATGTGTGGATATGGGATCATCACATATGAATAAGTCACTTGATAACTGACTTTCTCAACCAAGGCACTATTGACATATGAGTGGATAACTCTTTGTTGTGGGGGGCTGTCCTTTTGCATTCTCAGATGTTCAGCAGCATCTCTCTGGCTTCTACTCACTTCATGCCAGTAGCACCTCCTTCCCCCATCCCTTTCCTCTTTTGTGACAATCAAAATTATCTTTATACTTTACCGTGTGTTTCCTGAGGACAAAATTGCCCTTGACTTAGAACCACTGTGTTAAATATGTATATCTTTCATAGGAAAATTTGAATTGTTTCTCACAGTTATTTAACTTTTTTCTCTTGTGTATTTATAGTGAGTGTCAGTAAACACCAAACATATACAAGGTATGGGTCCTCCTTTAAAACTCATAGTCAGGTAGGGGAAGTGGACATCTAAAAGTAAGTACAATGCTTTGTAATAAAAGAATGAAGAGTGCCCTGAGTGCTACTCTGTGTGAGGGTGTTGGTACCATCAGGACAAACTTCTGGTAGGAGGCCATATTTGCAGTTCCAGAGAAGGAAGAGGATGTCCGGCAGAGGGAGCAGCAAATGCCAAGGCATTAAGTCATTAAAGGGCAGGTAATAGTAGGAGGAATGTGAGCAATTAAGTTTAGGAAGTGAAATAATGTGCAGGTGGGAAATGAAAGTGCGGGGTAACTACAGACTAGATCCCTAGAGGACCTGGAGTCCCTTCAGAGTTTAGCTCTTACCTTGCAGATGGGTCAGTGTTAAATCTCAGTATTTAATAGGTGCATTTTGATAAAAGCCTTGAAGAAATCTGGTGATTTTTGTTACTAGTTTAAGAACCTACAATTTTATTTCTTACATTTTGTTTTACATTTTACGTATTTTACATTTTATTAAGCCCACAGGTGGTATTTACTAACAAGTATAACTAGAATCTTTACATTATGTTATGTGGCAACCATTTTATTTTACCCAATCCTGATAATCTTATTTCTTAGCAGAGGTAATAAGATATAAGATTAAGATGAAAGTTGCTAATTTAGAGATTGATTTGAAATGGTCTCCATGCTTTAAATTTATATTGCATTCCTTTAACATTCTGCTTTTAGATGACCTTTTCCTTTTAACTATTGTTATTTTCCACTGAATAATGTCCTTTAAAAAGCATTTTTGAAAGAAGATACGGACAATGTGCTTACAATCAGTTGTAACTCAGTGTTTGAATGTCACCAGTAAGGTCCCAAGGGTATTTTACAGAAAATTTGTTTCTGGTTTTTCTCCTCCTTCTCTTCCCCCTCCCCCATTAGCTTACTAAAAGTTGTCTTTCTCAGGCTTGAAAGGGCCTGAATTAGAAAAAAAAAAAGTTTTTAAGGTAGCTCCAATATGTATTTATTGACTGTTTTGCTTAATGGTCCTTTGAAGAGAACTATGAATTTAAAGTGCTTGATGACCGTGGGGCACCCAGCTGGCTCATCTTGGAGCATATGACTCTTGATCTTGGGGTTTTTAGGTTCCAGCCCCACGCTGGATGTGGAGATAACTTAAAAATAAAATCTTTAAAAGAAAGAAAAACTGAAGTGCTTGATGACCGGACAGAATAGATGATCAGTATTTAGTACTTTAGGCAGTTTGTAAACTTTATTGCTATTTCTTTCTTAAAAAATTTACTGTGATTGGTGCCTGGGTGGCTCAGTTGGTTAAGTGTCTGCCTTTGGCTCAGGTCACGATCCCAGGGTCCTGGGATCAAGTTCCCATGGGTCTCCCTGCTCAGTGAGGAGTCTGCTGCTCCTTCTGCCTGCTGCTCCCCCTGCTTGTGTAAGCTCTCTCTCTGACAAATAAATAAATAAAATATTTTTTAAAAGAAATGTACTGTGATTTAGTGTATTAGATTTCCTTTCACTTGTATTTTATAGCAATGTTATTATATTGCTGAAGAAAAAAATGGATTTAATTATTCTAGAATTGTAGAAATAAAAGGCTTCTTTTATGGTCAACAGGTCTATCTGATTTTAAAAAGGAGGAAATAAAAACAGATTAACTGATTTATCTAAGGCAACACGGCTAGTAGTTGTCTAAACTGAGACAAGAGCCAAATTTTCCCAGCACAATCCATTTCTCCTTTTTCTGGCATCTTGTTGCCCTTTCCTCCACTACTCAAATTGGTATGATTAGCACTGTGCTGATCACTGTGGAAGATATGGGGAAAATTTGAGACCTAACTGCTTCCTCAAGGATATGATTAAGTGCCAAAGAAAATGATTTAGACAGTGAAGGCTGTAGCAGGACAGAGGAGGAAAGATCAGAACCAGTCTGTATGAGCAGGGAGTCTTCTTGGAGAAAATGAGCATGAGATGGGATTTTGAAGAATGTGTGCGTTTAAGAAAGGTCTTAGGAAACTTTCTCTTTAGGAAGGAGTTATAGTATAAGCAAAGATGCAGAGATGGGAGTAAGTTCATTCTTCCTGCCCTCCCTCCTTCCTTTGCATATAGCTTTTTAATAAACACATAGTTACAACACTTGGTATGTGCTAGAAACTGGGGATACAGCAGTGAATAAGATACAGTCCTTATTGTCAAGTAGCTTGAACAAAGTGACTTTTAGAAATAAGAGATATGATTAGAGAAAAAAGAAATTGAGAAGGACAATTACAAAGACAGTGTGGGACCCCACTGTAGAGATTCTTGGTTGTCTAGCTTAGCCCTTGTTCAGTGCAAATGTGAGTTACATACATAATTTAAAGTCTCTCTCAAATAAGAAAATACAGCTTTAAAAACTACAAACAAAGGGGCACCTGGGTGGCTTAATTTGTTAAGCATCCAACTCTTGGTTTCTGCTCAGGTCTTGATCTCAAGGCCCTGGGATTGAGCCCTGTGTTGGGCTCTGTGCTCAGCAGGGAATCTGCTTGGGAGTCTCCCTCTTCTCTCTCTCTGTCTGCCCGCCACCTCCCCTCCCCCCTCACAAGCTTTCTCTCTCAAATAAACAAAGTTTCTACTAGCCACATTTAAAGTAAAAAGAGATGAAAGTATTTTTAAAATACATATTTTTGACCTAATATATCTAAAATATTCAACATGTAATCAATATAAAAATTATTAATCAGATATCTTACTTTTTTGACTAAGTCTTTGAAATCTAGTGTATATTTTGCATGAGCAGCACATCTCAATTTGGACTAACCATATTTCAACTATTGTACAGCCCCTTGTTGCTAATGGCTATTGTATTGGATGGTGCAGTTCTAGTTGAATTCATATATAAGTTTTAACTTTTTATTTGAAACTAGTCTCAAACTTACAAAAACTTACAAGAATTAAATAATACAAGGGACAGTTCTCACTTTCTTCTCTCTTCTCTTGCTCTCT
>PITA01021437.1:0-16719 GCA_004023965.1 Spilogale gracilis
GAAAGAAAGAAAGAAAGAAAGAAAGAAAGAAAGAAAGAAAGGGGAGAGGAGAGGAGAGGAGAGGAGAGGAGAGGAGAGGAGAGGAAAGGAAAGGGAAGGAAAGGAAAGGAAAAGAAGAATGGAGGAAGGTAGGCAGGAAGGAAGGCAAGAAGGAAGAAAGGGGGTGATAATGTGAGGTTCTGGCTGGATCGGCTACCTTACTGTGGTAGGAATTCCTACGAAGCGTATGTTGATGTCCCACTGTGCACCTTCAGCTCACACACTGTGAGGCGTCAGTGAATCTGGAGGAGAGACTATCTGCCAGCAAGGCCAGGTCCCACGGTCTGTCATCTGTCACCAGCATGTCTGAGGGGCAGACAGCAGGAGCCTGGTGCTGCGTTCCCTCTGTGGGTTCCAGCACACGCACACACGTGATGGATGATGGAAGCGACTCTGCAACGGTTTCTCCCACGTGCGGGAAACATCCCCTTCAGGGTTCGACTCAGTTCCTTCCATCCACGCCAATGCAGCTGCTGAGATCTCATCACAAACATCTGTTTGTTTCCTAAACCTTGTAAGCTGCTCTTGGAAACAAGGGAGACTCTCAAGACGGGAACAAAACTCCCTTTCCGCAGGAACAGAACTGAATTTGCCCGACACACAGGGGATACTCTCGGAACAGGTCCTAAATCTAGGCTGATGATCCGACCCTCTCTGAGAATGGGGCTGGCACCCGCACTTGGACGCTGTGCTCTGAGGTCACTCCTGAGCCCGACCGGTCAGCCTGGCAGAGTCCCTTCTAGGAGACCCGGCACCCCTCCCCACAATCAGCTAGGACGCCTTGGCCTAATTCCATAAAACCAGCGTGAGGATCTGCCGTCATGGAAACCGCTTCCCAGAAAGTGGTGCATGTCCTCTGGGGGAGGTTCCCAAAGACCAGACCTCCTGCCTGCCGCGTGGCGGGCAGCTTTCCTCTGGGTCCCCCAGTGGACGGTTCGGCTAGAATCGTTCTGGCGGATTCCCAGGGAGCTGGGATGATTCCACCTGGAGGCAGCCTCGTGGACACAGGCGCTCAGGCCCACGGCACGGGGCGTGGTTCGCACTGAGCGGCAAGGTTACAGGGTGGGGTCCCACTTGCGGAGTCTGGCCAGGCTCCCGGCGCTCCTTCTCCCCCGCCCACTGGCGCATCTCCTCACCCACCTTCTGTGTTGAGAGCCGGAGCCCCCAAGTCACCCCTCACACCCCAGACAGTGATTACCAGCCCATCGCTGGCCAATTTACATTCAGAACGCTGACCCAACGACACAGCATGGCCCATTAGGACGATGACCAGACTGTAAACGGTCTGTATGGCCATCAAGAACGGTCCTCAAAGGACTAATTCCGCTTTTGTTAATGAGGGCTCTTTTGATGTCCTGCTTTTCTTGATGTAGGACAGATTTATGATTCATGGAGGATTTTAATATTAATGTTGGCCTGATGGAAGATAAATCGGACACAGAATTTATTGGCCTAGTAAAGAATTAGATGTTCCCTCCCCCGTGGCTCTGAAGACAGCAGTAGGAATTTGTCCATTTATCCAGGAGTGCGTTCACTGAGCCATGTTTCAGGAATCTTCCGGAAACAGCAACTCCATAGGAAGGAGGCGTGTACCCAGGAGGAGAGATCAAGTGAGGAAGTTGGCAGCGAGCACGGGCCCCATCCGGGGAGGGGGTGGGCAGGGAAGCTGGTGAAGTCTCCCCCCCGTTTCTGTGGCCTCCACTCCCCTTTCTACTGGCTTTTACTGGACCGGCCAGTATGACCATATAGCTGGAACGGTTGTGGGGGGCACCCAGGAAGAATTCAGGAGAATAAAACTGACGGATGCCTTCGGTGTCTCCTGGCCGTCCGGTCCCTCGGGCTCCCTGCTCTCTCCTGGTTCGCCCTGTCTGTCTTTTAGTTACGATTCCCATAGCTCGATGCTGAGATCCAGGGTTGGACCGTTATCTGGTCTCCCGACTTAAACACGAAGGAAAAGCCAGTCATGCATTCAGCGGTTAGTGAGTGCTCCCTGTGTCAGGCCAGGTTCCAGGGAGTTCTCAGGTCCTCCCCCCAATCCTCGAAACAGTCCCACCCGCTGGGAAACGTTGGCATGGACCCCACGGTGATGGTACCCGCAGCACCGTTAGGCCCAGCGCGGTTAGGAAGGGGCCCCGAGTGCCGAGCAGACAAAGGGCTCAGCTCGGACCTCAAGCTGCCTGGCCCAAAGCCAAGGCCTCAGCTCTGCCCCGCGGACCCTTGCACGGCTGTGAGGACGGAGACTCGCGTCGCTGCCCCTGCTGGGCTCCTGAGCAGTGAGTATGCAGATTTTGTTCTTGAAGATTCTGTAAGAATTCCTCAGGCGAGCACTCATCACCCAACGTGCAGGAATAATGTCCTCAGGGCCCTCAGCCCCCAGGGCAGCTCCATGAGCCCCAGTGCCCAGAGGACGCACGGACGGCATCTCAGCCCTGACGGCAGCCGACGGTAATCAGAGGGTTTTCGCTCTTGAATGACTCAGCTCAGACGATGGGGAAACATGATGGCCAGATTGACCCGGGACTTTCTAAATATGGCGGGGAGGTGGTGCCCTGCTCTCCGTAGAACGATGACCCCACATGGACGTGGCTGCAGCCCCTCAGATGAACCAACCCCGTCTGCGGGTTTTACCCTCCCAGAGCTTCATCCTTCCCTTGCTCTCAGAGTCTGTTCTGTTTCCACCCCGACTCGGTGACCTACCCTACAGCTCTGACACGCACCCCGCACTTACCGTCAGACCCTGTAGACTCAGGCCTGGACCCTCCACCCCGGGGTCTCCTTTTCAAGTGCAGCTGTGCAGGTGGGGCCCCCAGACCACCTGAGTTTCTGAATGACTGGCTATGAGCTCAGGGCTTCTGAGACGCCTCCTTGGGTCTGCTGGTTCCCTCGAGGCAGAGCTCGGGAAAGCCCCATGCTACAGTCTTACGGTAAAGGATACACAAGATGAGACCCACACAGGGAGGTCAGAAGCACATAGTTTCCAGGCCTTCTTCCCTGGAACCTGTGTATAACCGTGTCCACCAGCTAGGAGGCTCCCCTGAGTCTAGCTGTCTGGAGGTATGATTGGAACTTTCATTACATAGACACAGTGGATTAAAACACTGGTCGTAGGAGTGAACCCAACCTCTAGGCCCTATCCTCTAGGCTCAAAGCCCCAGCCCTACAATCCTATGGTTAGTCTTTCTGTTGACCAGCCCCCATCCCGACACTCCCTGGGGGCGCTCACCAGCGAAACAAAGACACTCTGATCCCTTAGGTTATTCCAAGAGTTTCTAAAACTCACTGAACATATTCTGCATTTTTAAATTGTGGCCAAAGAAGCACAGAGGGCAAATCAGAGACATTCTCAACCATTCAGGGCTGATCCCCGCCTGAGCCACGGGTGTCGCCTTCCTGTGTAATCTGTATGCAAGGAAATACAGAAAGGGCTTGTTCGCCCCTCGTGCCCTTCTGGCTCTGTTTCTGTCCTTGTTGACTTTTCGACTCGCTGGCTTAAATAAACTCTCCTTATAGGGATAAAAGGGCATTGACTGGACGTCGTCTCCCTCTGGCATTCATCTCAGCGGCGGGAATGTGTACAGATGAAGGACAAGCATGCACTAAGCGAGGTTGGACCCGCAACACCCCTTCCCGCCATCTGCTTCAGCCACCGGCTGCTGGTGGTTGGGGGCTCTTGCAGACGAGGTTCTGGGGCTCAAAGGAGTCCATATACACCATGCTGGCCAGGATTAAAGAGGGGCTGGGGGGAGCAGCAGGGAGCCTCGAGCCTGACCCCGTGTCTCGGTCACTCAGGTGTTATAACAATGCCAGACTCTTAGGCAGCTCTCACAGTCCCGGAGGCTGGGCTGTCCCGGATCTAGGTGCCAGCAGATTTGGATCCTGGTGAGACCTTTCCTCCCGGCTTACAGAGGGCCGCCTTCTCACAGTGTCCCACCATGGTGCAGAGAGAGAGCTCATCCGGGCGCCAACCCTACAGGATCGGGGCCTCACGCCTGGGACCTCAGTTGACCTTGATTCCCTCTTTGGACATCCAGCTGAGGACTTCATCTTTGCAGGGGTTGGGGAAACACAATTTGGTCCACAGCACCAGGGTTTTGTGGGCAGGGTGACAGAAAACACTTCAAAAGTTATTTTTTGATGCCCTCAGAGAAAATTTCAGGTGGGGGGGTGGCTTTTCCCACGCTAGGAAATGCTCTGGATCTCAGTGGACGCTGGTCTCGGCCGGCTCGCATCCGTGCTCCCGTGTGCACGGTCTTTTGCTCTAAAGCTACCAGCACGCGCCTTTCTGCTCCAATGTGCATTATTTCCCCTTGAAGCTTGAGGGGCTGCTTTAGGATGTGATTTACATAGCCTTTCTCATTTTCAAAAAGCGGGGAAAAAAATCTGCAACACATTTTAGCTAAAAAATACATGAGAATCTTCTAAGGCTTTTTAAGCACCCAGAACATAAAAGGGAAATTGTCCCGACAGAGGCGCAGTGGCTCATTCGGCCAATAATACATATAATATTGCATTCCAGAAATGTTAGTGCCTCCGTGGGCAATCTCATCAACAGGCCCAACTTTGAATAAAACACTTTGTTATTAAATAAAATCTCCTCACAGACAGGGAGCGTAAGGGCTCGCCGGGTCAGTCATTTGGGTTTGAAATCTCCTTTAATATGAATTTCCAGAGGATATTACAAAAGACCTACATGGGCAATAAAACATTGTGTGAAGCCACTAAAGATGCATTTCTGCAACGGTCTCCCTAAATGTCCATAAATACATATGTATGAGGCACACATAACACGCCGGCTGGTTCCTCACTCTAGAAAGCAGGTTTGGGGAGGATGCTGCAACCAAACTTCTCATCCTCACTGCAGAACTGGCCGCCCAAGCAGAGCCCAACATGAATATTCGAGAGAAGACAAGCAGCCCTTGTGTTGCAGGCTGGAGGCCTAGGGTCACTGGACACGGAAGCCAGCCCCTTTGGCCTTCTGGAAGGAAGTGTCTCTGTGGCCTCAGTGGCCCAGGTCAGCCCACCCGTAGGGACTGGGTGTGTTTCTCATTTCCACTTTCCCCTTGCCTCAACTCCAGAGAGAGACCAGCCGCCTGCTGAGTGTGGCTGCCTCTTCCCAGCCTAGTGCCTTCAGCACCCTGGGCAAGTCCCAGGGCCCCTTCAAATATGCCTACGTGGTCTTCTAAGGGATGGTGGTATGGGTGTGTGAGACTGCTGTGGTTTCCATGACGAACAGCCATAGACCTGTGGCTTGAAACAACACAGTTCAGGAGGCCAGAGTCCCAACTCCAGGTGTCGGCAGAGCTGACTCCTCCCGGAGGCCCTGGGGAGCCTCTCTCAGCTGCTGGTGATCCTTGGGGGTCTCTGGTTACAGACGCATGCCTGCGCTCCCTGTTTCCACCCTCACATGGCTGTCTTCCCTGGAAGGGTCTCTCTCCTCCTCTTATAAGGTCACCAGCAATGTTGGATTAGCCGTCCCTACTCCAGCATGACCTCACCTTAAGTAAGAACATGTGCAATGGCCCTATGTCCGAGTATCATTGCATTGTGAAGTCCTGAGGGTCATGACTGATGCATACCTTTTGGGGGGACCCAGTACAACCTGCCAACAGAGGATTTTTACTCTTAGTCACTGTTGAGGTTGCCACCAGGTTTCTGGAACCCAAGATCCACTGATTCAACTCACCCACAGTAATTAGGCACCTGCCAGTCATCGTGTGGAACTCAGGGATTTCATGGAAGTAAACTGAGAGTGTGCACCTGTGGGGGCAGCACCAGACAGAGGTGAGGACGGAGGGGCTGCGGGAGAGGGATGGAGGGGCTGCTACGGAGCTTGAACCCAGGAGCCAATAGGGGCTTGGCCTTAGCCACAGAGCAGACAATGGAATCAAGAGACCTTGGAGAGACAAAGTCATGGAGACACCGTGAGGCCCCACAGGTACAAGAATGCCCACGAACACTCAACACAGCCCAAGAGCATCCAACACAACTCAGCACGGCCCGAGTGCCCGGGCCCTCCAGCTAGCAGGGAGAAGGAAAACACCAGTCAGGGCTGCAGAGGCTGGGCGAAGCTTAACTACCACGCCCGCTGGTGGGAACAGATGTCAGCAAAGACTTCTGCGAAGACCATTCAGCAGAAGGCTCTCCTCTGGCAAGCCGCCATGGATGACATGTCGTAAAGCACCCGTCATACCTGTGCCACACGTGGAGGGCGCTTGTCGTGGCGGCGGCGTTCCTCGGGGCCCTTGAGAGCAGCTGGTCACCTACATAGCCAACAACAGAGGAGCAGCTGAAAAATTCAGGAGGCCTGTGTTTAAATCATGGTCTAAAAAATACTTAACTGGTGGGACAAGGGCTACAGCGTGCTATTAGCTGAGAAGCTCTAGAGCAAGACTACAGCATATTTCCAGTCTGTGGGGAAGGGGGTATGATGGAAGGCCATGCAGAAAATGCCGATGATGCGACTATTATGCTGTGAGCCCGACTGAAAGCCTTTGTGTGTGAACATATAGGAGTCACACCGGGACGCATATATTTAGGAAACGGACTGAAACAAAATCCACCAAATTGTTAACACTGATTGTTTCTGGTTCGCACCGCTTTGGGTCATATGTAAAAGTTCACTTTGGGGGACTCATACTGTCTTAGAGCATTCAAGAGTGACACAGAGCACGGGACCTCTTCTTCCTCAGACCGATTTGCTAAGTCTTACTTCGTAAGTTTTCCTCTGCGAGACGGCCTCCCCGCTTCTACCCTGCGAGACAGGCCTCCTGCCCTGGGATGGGCGCTGGCTCCCCGAACAGCACGCTCCAGCCACGTCCCTGCTGGGTCCAACAGCTTCATGCCCCCTCACTGGAAGCCCCTCAGGCATCCGCTGGCACCTGCCCAGGTGAGCAGGCATGGGAGACCAAGCAACTTTGGAATGAAGGGTGAGAACAAAAAGGCGCAGGATGCATGTGTGCGTGTGCGCTCGTGTGTGTGTGTGTGTGTGTGTGCGCGCGCTTGTGAGAAGGGGGTGTGAGCAGGGACTGAGCCCAGGCTAATTCATCTGGACATAAGGAGGACAACTCCGATCTCTGGGGACCATCAGTCAGGTTGTTTTTACCGGTACTGAATCCCCCTTGGAGCAAAGCAAATATTTTCACATTTTTCAATACATATTTTTAAGGGCCACCTTGAAAACCCAGAAGCCAGGAACCTGCGCTCAGGCTGAAATTCTCTCTGTAAGCAGGTCTGGGGCAGTGCAGATGACATGAATTATACTCACCATTACCTCAAGACACGCTGCTCCAAGTTGGCATAAAATTGCCCACTTCCTGTGGTGATATAAGGGACCTGATTCTCGACGCTCAGTCGATACCAGGAGCTACTATTTCGTGCCTGACACATTGGTCATTTTAATCACCCTGGCCTCCGAATCTGGGCCATGCCCCTCTCTTCTGCAGCCATATTTCTGGCTCTGTGTGCAGTTTCCACCACCTGGGTCCTTCGGACGGCTCACATCAACCAGGAAAGCCGAGGGCCTCGTCCCTCCGGGGCATGTCAAGAAATGGAGGAAACTTTATAAGCAGACAGAATAAATAACAGCACAGTCAGGTGGTGAGGCCTTGGGAGTTGTAACTGGGGAAGGAACGAGCCGGCTCTGAGCACCTCCTGCTCGCGTGCGTGTGTGCAGGTGGGCGGGCGGGCATGCGGGCTCACCCCAGTACACAGATGCTGCTTCCCTCCAGCGTCCTGGTTTCCAAGGAGCTCAGTTCACCTTCCTCCCCTCCCAGGTAGAGGACGGCCTGCCAGGCCCTCTTGCGGCCTTCCCCCAGCCAGCTCTGCTGCAATGCTGGCTGTGCAAATAGGCCTCTGTTCCAGTGTGTCTAGCGAGCAATCGGGTCCCGAATTTCGGGTTTGCTTATGTGCGATTTTATCTGGAAGAGACAGAGGGACGAGGCATGGCCGTTCTCTGCACCCAGCTGAGCAGAGCCCTTTAGGAACAGGCTTCAGCATCCACCGCCACCTCCGTGTGCCACGTGTGTTGGGAGACACGCCCATCAGTGGCAGCGGGCACGCCTTCCCCTGTGACTGCAACAACCTTCCTCCGCCCCCACAGTAACTAAGGAGCTGCAGCCCCGCTCCACCCACGGCCACCGGCGCTGCGGGGCTTCCCCAAGGTGCGAGCTGCGCCGGGCACAGGCTCTGCTGTATTTTCCAGCCACAGAACAGCCGCTCCCGTATCTCATTGCACGGCTCACCATCCGGGTTCCTGACTGTCACCCTGACCCCGTTCCCCACGAGCCCTCTGGGGTTAGCACTCACCTCTGCCTAAGCCTCGACTGGTAGGAGCACAGATGTCCCCTCCCAACAGAACTGACCACATTTGCATAATTCTTTGACTCAGTAGAGGTTACAGGCAAAATCTGAGCTCCTTGCGGCATTTCACGCCCCGGGAAGATGTGGGGAAGGTGCTGGAGAGACGCGGGGGAGAGCAGAATGACCAGGACCTCTCTAGAGGATGGAGAGAAATGACTTGTAGCCAAGGCTAGTGGCTGCCTGTGTGGTGGGCTGAGCAATCCCAGCCATGGCACCCACATCCTGATCCCTGGGATCTGTGACTGTTCTCTTGTGGCAAAAGGAAGTTCTCAGATGTAGACAGGTTAAGGGTCTAGAGCTGGGGAGATCACCGTGGAGTGTCTGAGTGGACACTAGATGCCATCCGAAGGCCCGCGCGGGCAGGGGAGGGGAAGAATTCACCAGAGAAGGAGCTGCGTGACCTTGAGGCCAGATGCTGAAGTGCTGGCTTTGAGAAGAGGGGACAAGGTCACAAGCGCCGAGAGCAGCTGGACAAGGCGGGGACCCAATTCTCCCCTGCAGCCTCTGGAGGGAACGCAGCCCTGCTGACACCCTGATTTTGGCTGCAAGAAAATGGTTTTGGGTTTATTTTTGGATTTATGACCTCCAGAACTACACGAGAATAAATGTGTTGTTTTAAGCCACCAACTTTGGGATAATCTATGACAACCGGCACGGGAAAGTAACATACAAGCTTTTTGGACGAGGTGCAGTCTTGGGAACAGCCTGAGGCTGGAGGCAGGAGGGCAGCCCTCACTGCTCTGGCACAATCGGGTGTCTCTGGGTTGCTTGGAGAATTCTATGAACAAGGTCACTGTAAGCAGCACCCCTAGTGTCTGACCTGGAGAGGGCAGGTGACACATGTGGGTTTTTCCTTCTTTCTTCGAAGACCCCGAACCCTGGCTCTCACTCACCCCCCGTGCTCCACTCCTCATCCTGCAGCTCAGTGCCCCGGGTTTTTCCTGAACCAGCCCCCACCCCTGGGCTGGACCCTCCTCCCAGCGCGGGACCCTCCAGCCCCCCAGACCCTGCCCAGCCCCTCCCCATCGCAGCCCTGCCTGTCCACTCGGGCCTGCCGCTCCTCAGTAACACCATTACTGTCACCCAGAGCAAAGTGCTTTAGGGTGCAGTTTCTGGGAGAGACATTACCCAAGATAAGGTCTGATGGCCTTGGGCTGCTTTTGCTGGCATTCATCTTCCAAATGCCCATTGATCAGCTGCTGCTCTCGGAGGGGGACCACGGCACACCGGCTCTGGCTTCCATTAACCACGGCATCATCACCACTGGCCGGCTACTTTTGGGGCTGCGGCTCGGGCTCCACTTCTGTGTTTTCTAATTTGAGAAGTGTGCAGGTTTGGAGTGGGATTGGGGGGGGGGGGGTCCTGTGCCCCGGAGCTCTGCCCTGGAACATTCAAAGCTGTTGGTTTTGGAGCTGGAGGTGGGGGGAGATGTCCCTGGTGGGGAACAAGGTCCATCCCAGGCAGACAGCGGGGCACGGGCCACAGTTCTCATGGAAAGTGTGGCCTGCGGGCTGGACACCCTCAGCGCCGCCTGATCATGCTGGGGTGGGGACTGGGCTCTGGGAAGAGCAGGCCGTCCTGACCGATCAATCCCATGAATGCGTTCATTATCAACTGGCCCTTCACCCTTTACCGGTTATCAACAGACCCTTTATCTGCACACGTAAGGCCTACTCTTTCTGACCCAGTGCTCTCTGTCCGGGGGAGGGGGGAGCCATGCCAACAGACAGACCACCAGGAAATTGTCCCTCAGTAAAGGGACAGCTGTCCCATATTCAGGTCCTTGTGAGACCCTCATGTAGTAGGAAACTCTGGTGATTTCTTGTTCTTGAACCACATACGCGCTAGACCAGGAGGACCCATTAGCCAGAAGCTTCCTCGAGCCATGCTGGTCTCAACGCTTCCAGGGTGAGGATCACAGATTCAGTTGATAAAAAAAGAAAGAGGCAGGGAAATTTGACTTATTATTACATCTAGTTTGTGAGGTTACTCCTGGTTTAGGACCTCCCAATTTTAAGGATCCCATCCTTGTCAGTATGGCTTACAAGGGGCTATAGAGGGGTGCCTGGGTGGCTCAGATGGTTAAGCCTCTACCTTCGGCTCAGGTCATGATCTCAGGGTCCTGGGATGGAGGCCTGCATAAGGTTCTCTGCTCTGCAGGGAGCCTGCATCCCCCTCTTTTTGAGGTGCCTGACTGGCTCAGTTGGTTAAGTGACTGCCTTCGGCTTAGGTCATGATCCCAGAGTCCCCGAATTGAGCCCCAGATCGGGCTCCCTGCTCGGCGGGAAGCCTGCTTCTCCCTCTTTCACTCCCCCTGCCTGTGTTCCCTCTCTGGCTGTGTCTTTCACTGTCCAATCAATCAATCAATCAATCAATCAATAAAATCTTCAAGAAAATAAAAATAAGATGCAGCACAGGAAGGAGAAGCTGTTCGAAGCCCCTGTTGGACAATGGAGGAAGCAGCTCGCTGGTGACATGCTCAGACCGCGGGCTTGGTGGGTGATTTCCAAAGACAGACTCACAAAGGATTCCAGGAGCCCCATGACCCACCGGACCAGACAGGAAGCAGCTGGATCCTGAGACACAGCTCCCTGAGAAGGGACCCAAGGGGGAGCCTGCCATGTCGGGTCCAGAAGGCATTCCCCGAGATGTGTGAGCGGCGGCGGCGAACAGCGACTCCTACTCACTGCTGTGTAATCCTTCACGCTGACCTTCACCCAAATCACCGAAGAGGCAGACAGTTCATGACTTTGGCCTCATCTGGGAAAGGTAACTATTCTGGGCGACCACAGATTTTTTTTTTGCATGTTCTCCCTGGGACATGCATGCATGGGGGGCCTGGCCACATACGCTTTGGAGAGCAGAGTGGACACCTGGGGCCAAATGCAAGGAGGTGACGATCTGGGGCCAGAGCCTTGGGGGGCAGCTGGGAGGGGGAAAAGGCGAGAAAGGAGTCAGAACAGGATTTCTGGAAGAACTAACATTGAGCTGAGGATAGAGAACAGTCTGGGCGAAGAAAGAGGGAGACTTGAGTGAGACCTCACACCCCATGGAGACTCCTGGGATCCTGTCTCAGCTAGCAGGGATGGACGGGGCTCATGGGGGGGGCATGGGCTTACTCTGCATGCCCCTGTGTTGTTTAAACTTTCCTTCTCCTGCCGCAGCACCAAAACTCACATGAATGGAGACACTTTCTGAAATGGCCCCAGGCCATCTGGGCTAGAACGCGCCACACCTCTGTGGGAATGAAGCAAGTGGGCTTCATTCAAGTTTAGGATATGAGAAGCTGCATTTAGAAGGTGGTGGCTGGACCTCAGTGGGATGTGGCCAGTGGGGGTGGGAGGGCTGGCATGACACCCTTCTGGGTGGCTGGGGAGAAGGAGGCATGTGGCTGGGGAGTTGCCGGGAGGGGGAAAGGCAGACGGAGGGCTGGTGGGAGCCGGAGACTCAGTGACCTGCCGTCCTACGATGACGGGTCAGTTTGCCACACTGGCTGCTGGCACAGTCCACTTTTAAAATCAAGACCCACCGATGCCCCAGAAGGATGGAGAACAAGGCACACCTGCTTAACCGTGGCGTTTCAGTCCCCAAGAAGGGCAAAGGAACGGAGCATGGGGCTGACAGGTTTCCACCACTCAGGGAAAGCCCACCGGTGACTCGGTGCGCGGCCCTGGCGGCTAAAGGTGGAGGTGGAAATCTTGGCACCTGCTCCTGTCTGTGTACCCAGATGTGGTGGTCTTTCCTTCTGGTCTGCTCATGGGCAGCAAGATAGCCACCTCAAATGTTCATCCTGTAAGAAAAGAGTTGCCCCTCTGAACCGAAGGATCCTTATCCCGGTGGAACTTTGGCACAGCTGGGTGGGTCTTGGCCGACTCTCAGGACCTCTGCCTTGCGCCTGGCCTGAGTGGTCCTGTTCATGAAACCTGACCTCCAGTGCAGGGGTTCTTGGGGGTGATTAGACCATGAGAGTGGGTCCCTCATGCAAAGGGCTCATGCCCGTATGATGGGGACCCCACAGAGGGCCCTTATCCCTTCCACCCTGTGAGGACACATCCTACCCGCACTTGACCGTGAACAGACTCCAGTGGTTTCTAAGCCCCGTCTTCGGTGCTCTGTGCCAGCCGGTGGAGACACACTCACCTTGCAGCCGACGAGACTGTTTCCTGGGCTCCCCTGGGTGCAGCAGGGAAGGGGCTCAGGAGCTGAGTTCCAATCCTGAGGGGACAGCCACTGGAGCCCATGATCCACGGTCCCTCAAACTTCTTTGGGAGGATCTGATTTTTATTTTCTGCAGAGCAGGAAGGCGTTTGCTCCCAAGTGTTCCTCAGAGTCCTCGCGGTAAGGTCCAGCTGTTTGGTCCGTGCACCAGCGAGGGCCGGCGGGCACGGCAGCGGCGGGCTGGGCTTTGGACAGTGGAGATAACCCGGCATTGGCCACCAACACCATCTACTGATGAGCGTCGTCCCAGGTCTTCGAACCAGGGAAGCCAGGCCCGTATGAGCGCGTGGTGTTCGTGAACACGTGTGTGCCCATTTCTGGTGCCAACCCGGACAGGTGCTTTCCTTTCCGAGGGCCCTGCCCCCAAGAAGGAGGAGGGCAGCAGGAACTCGGAAACAGCACCTGGAACAGGAGGACAGGCTGTTCTCCCTGCTCCCTGCTGGGCAGAGACACCACCTCGGAGACCGGGCTGCAGGTGGTGTCCACTCAGCATCTCCTGCCTGCGTCCAGAAAACACACGTGTGGCTCCTCTAGCCTCCCCAGAACCAGGGAGGGCCGTTCCCAGAGCAATGAAGGGCAGCGTCCGTCTGAAGGTACGGCCAGCCACCGTGCAGCTCTCAGCCCGGGAATCAGAGCAAGCAAGCTTTCCGCCTCCCCCCACCCCTCCCGGCCCGTTCCACTCATCAGGGAAAACCGCCACGGGCTCGGCGGCGAGCTCTGGATCACGTGCATGTTCCGGTATTTATTTATTTATTTATTTAGTTTCCCGGAAAAGGGAAACTGCCACAAGATGCAATTTAACTTGTAATTTTATTCGCTGTGGAGCAGCTCGGGCAATGATTGTATTTGATGCGGAGTTGAAATGCATAAAGAGATAAATGGCTTAATTTGAATCAATATTAATTTAGTGCAATTTACTTTTAACTTTACTTCACAGCAAATGAAATTACTCTGCTCAGGAGTCATTCGAAAACTTTTCCCCGCTCAGAATGCGGAGCTAAACTGGCAGGGAGCTGTTCGTGGGTGGGGGCCGGGGCTGGTGGTCTCGGCACAGGCTGGTGAGGAGGGCACTGCGGACAGGGTCCGGGGCCGCGATTCCCCCTGCCCCATTGCGCTAAGATAACTGTCCCCAAAAGAAAGTGGGGCTTGGAGCTTGGGGCAGAAGAGAAGCCACAGCCACTGACCCTAGAAGCTACCAGAGGCCACCGTGGCCGTGCCTCCCATCGTGGAAATGCACGCTGCGTTGGCTTCCAAGAGCAGCCGCGAGAGCGTCCCCATCGTCGGGCGTCTTCAAGCCCGGCTTCAGTCTCACGGTTCTGGAGGCTGGAAGTCCGACATCAGGCGTGGGCCAGGCTGGCTCTCTTGAGAGCTCTCTCCGTGGGGTGCAGACAGGCATCTCCCCGCTGGGTCCCCGCAGGGTCGTCCCGCTGCCTGTGTCTGTGTCCTAACCTCCTCTTCCCATAACAACAACCAGCTGGATCAGGACCCGTCCGAGGGACTTCATTTTCCTTTTAATTTTTTCAGAAGATTTATTTATTTAGTTGAAAGAGAGAGACAGAGAGAAACAGAGAGAGCGAGCCTGAACAGGGGGAGGGGCAGAGGGAGAAGGAAAATCCTAAAGCCGACTTACCGCTGAGTGTGGAACCTGTTGTGGGGCTCGATCCCACAACCTTGAGATCATGACCTGAGCTGAAATCAAGAGTCGGACACTTAACCAACTGAGCCACCCAGGCGCCCTGACCTCATTTTCCTATAATCACCTCTGCAAGGATCCTGTCTCCAAATACAGTGATGTTCTGAGGTGCTGGGAGTAAGGACTTGAATGTATGAATTTTGGGGCAGGGGGTGCTGGCCTAAATTAGCGCATGGCAGACTCCCTAGGCTCTCCTCCTCCTCCCACAGGAGGGAGATGAATTTGGGGTCCAGCATCACTCCCATGTGCACTGCCTTACTCGGAGCGACTCACAGAACCAGGTAGAGAACCCAGATTCTCCCTCTGAAGGCTTCATCCCGGTGCATGGCCCACACGGTGACCCCATGCAGCTGGGCAGGGGAGAGGACAACGTGTGGGGGCTGCAGGGAGAGGCCACGGGGCGCATGGAGACATTAGCCCTCTAGACACTCTCTTAAGCTGCAGAACCTCTCTGGGCACGAGGACGAACTCGCGACCTTCCTGCTGCTCTCACTTACCTGCTCACCTACGTTCCTTTTCTCCTCAGTGCCTGGCCCTATTTAACTTCGCAAATACCCCATGTCCCCACTTTGTCCACCGTTCGGATGTCAGCTCAGGACGTCGGGGACTCTGGGTTTCCTAGGGCTGTGTCACCCACTGGGCAGGTGGGAGGCACTCGGGGGTGCGACGAAGCTGAGGTATGCAGAGCCCTCGGCACAGCGCGGCTCGCACCTGCCGGAGACGTGCTTCTCCCTTGAGGAAATACATTCTAATTTTCATCGCATTCGCAAGTGGGAAAATACGATTTTTAAATACAGATGCTCAGTTTATAGCCAACTTTATTGGAATATTTCTGTTCGGTAAATTAATTTGCATCACATAGCATTTTAGTGGTGGGATACGATTTCTGAGAATACTTAGAATTCCGTGGGCGGTATCCTATTTTCTTAGCTACACGTATATGTCCACATCTTTCTCTTGATGGGGGAAGATGGTTCTAATCAAATCTTGGCAATGTACAGATAAAAACGTTTTTTTGATTGGACCCATCAGCCATCCTGTGAAGGTCTGGGATTTGACTGGCCATTCAGGGCAAGTGTGGGGTCGGTTGGTGTCTCAGCCCCATTGATTCGTCCAACTCTAATTGGCATCAGAAGAATTACAACCCTCAAAGGGTCTGATGAGAGGATATAAACCATTTCCTCCTGATATTTTATGCCGAAAGTTGATGGTACCAAATTTAAGCTCCCCGAAGCCTGACAGCTCGTTTGCAATAAATTCTAGGAGGAGAAAATAATGGCTCTGGGACGTCGCTTCCTTCTGTATGAGCATCATTGCTTTACTCTTTCCAAACCACCACTATGGGACGTGTGCATGCAGCAGGTGATGGTCAGCGGGGCACCTCCTGGACCGAAAACAAGGTCCCGGCGCCCTTGTTTCTAATTTGGAACCGACATCGAAGGACTTATCCCCTGGGGGCCACATAAATTGCTGCCCAGGATCAGTCCACGGACACATTCTCTTTCTCGTTCTTTCTAACCAAGAGAGGTAGGGACTCAGGATGTGCTATGGTTCGGAGCCGCACCACAGAGTCTCCTTAACCACGTCACTGTGTTGGCAGGCAACCCGTAGATAATGGGTTTTCTAAATTATGCCATACAATTGGTATTTTCACACTTTTTTTTCAAATGCAATTTCAAAATTAAATTAGGCCGGATGTGTACAGGATTGTGGTGGACGGTATTCAATGTGGACGGCAGCCAGCTTCTTCTCAGTCCACATAGAAGGGAGAGAAAACTAATTAACTTCCTAGAGCTCCAGGCCTGGGTCTGTGCGTGCCGATCGGCCCAGCCGCCTCCCTGCTAACCAGGACCCTGCCTTCCTCAAGGGTGCGGTGACATCTGTGGGCTTCAGAGCAAATCCATTCTCCCCGGTGTGCAAGTGGCAGGGGAGAAGGGACAGATGACAGGTGAAGTCAGGGCAGGTGGACAGCTGTTTGGGTCCCACTGGACCTCTTCCCTTCCCCGCAGCCCTGGCCGTGGGCATGAATCTCCTTTGTTGCTCGGTCCACCAAAGCCACGCTTTACATGCTAAGGGTTTACTTATTGGCTAAGGTTTTCACATTAGGAAATTCATCTTTACCATGAGGCCGTGTGTTTCCTCAAACCCCTGGCATTGTGTCCTCGGGTGGCCCTCATCCACATACTAATGTTTCATTATTTTATTATATTATATAGAATTATATAGTAATAATAAAGATATATAATAATATACATAATAGACATATAATATAATGTGCCACATACTAATGCATCATTATTCTGGGTCCATAGTAGGACTTTTGTCATTCAAGGTCACTCCACAAACAGCCTATGAGCTCTGACTCCGCAGACAGATGTGCTAGGCTCTATGGGGGACAGAAAAGTGCAGCC
>PITA01021437.1:16819-32794 GCA_004023965.1 Spilogale gracilis
CACAGGACAGAGTACCTAGCACAGGATAGAGTACCCAGCACAGGACAGAGTACCCAGCACAGGGCAGGGTACCCAGCACAAGATAGAGTACCCAGCACAGGATAGAGTACCCAGCACAGGATAGAGTACCCAGCACAGGGCAAAGTACTGAGCATGGGGCCAAGTGTGGTTAGAGCTGTGGGAACATTCCAGACACTTTTCCCTTCTTCTTTTGAAATTTCTTACCATAATCTGCCAAAAAGATACCATTTTTTAAAGTAAAATTCATGTAACATAATATTCTCCATTTTAAGCATCTCGAAGTGCAGAGTGCGACGGCTTTTAGAATACTTGCGAGGTTCGAGGTCGTGCAACCATCACCATTAATTCCAGAACATTTCATCTTCCCCGAAAGAAAACCTTTGCCCATTAGCCATCACTGTGCATTCTCCGGTCTCCCAGAGCCTGCAAGACTAGTTCCTTGTCCGTAAGAATCTGTCTCTTTGGGGTGTTTTCCATAAACCTCCACGCAGTCTGTGTCCTTCGGGGTCTGGCTGCTCTCATTCGGCAGGATGTCCCCAGGGCTCACCCGTGCTGCACGGCGTGTCTGCACGTCCTTCCTCTCACTCCCGAACAACGTTCCAACACGTAGACCTACCACATCCCGGTGACTCACGACACCGTCACGAACCTTCTAGTTGCTTCCATATGCGGCCGTTGTGAAGGTGTGACTATGAACATGTGTGCACGTGTTTCTGTTTGAAGATGCCTTCAGGTCTTGAGCAGAGACCTGGGAGCAGGTCACGCAGTAATTTTATGTTTAGCTTTTTAGAGAACTGCCAGCTCTTCAATGTATTGAAGGGATCAGTCTCTCCAATAGTTGGCCAATACATGTGCCTTCTGAACCTTTAAAACATCATTATCGTCATCCTCTTGAGTGAGAGAGAGAGGGAGGCTTCTTAATGGGGGTTTTCCTTCCTTCCTCTCAGCTCCTTGCACTTGATCTGTGACACACTGAGACTGGCCTGGCTTGGTCCCGAGATGGGTCATGGGGCAGGAATGGGGCCAAGACTGCTGGCTGACTGAAGACTTTGGTTCTGGGCAAAACAGTAGGTGCAGCGAGCTGATAGCACATCAGGGAGCAGTCACCCAGTCTGGTGATTCCTCACCAAGCTCTGGGTAGAGAACATGACAGGTGAGGAGACCCAGAGTGGCCTTGCTTAGATCTCACCCCAGCAGGGGAGGGAGGTGCACAGGGGATTCTCAGAAGGTAGGTGTGGCTCTTGGAGACTGTGATCTCAAGCCAAGAAGAGAGACCTCAGAGGGGCCAACTCTGCTGACAGCTTTATCTTGCCCTTCCAGCCTCCAGGGCTCTAAGAACATCGATTTTCTGTTGTAGAAGCACCCCTTCTGTGGTACTATGAGATGGAAGCCCCAGAAAACCAATTTAGCATGCAACACAGAGGTAACACGTTCCCCTGGGTCCCTGCAACGAGCCATCTAGTCCTTTCATTTCGTCCCCCAGGAGGGACCTGCCCAGAGGGAGCAAAATTGGTGAAAGGTGAGTGGGGAGGACATGTGGATTCTCTGACATCCTAATGTGTGGAATAGAACTATTTACTTGAAAGTGGTACCATCATCTGCTTTTTTCAGCCTGGCCTCCCATGGCCAAATGCAGTCTAGCTTTGACCCCACTCCCATCTCTATCATTTACTCTTAAGACCCTGCCTGGGGGACAAGGGAGGCTCTATTTTGCTTTGTAGGGAAATAGCTGGAGCCCAGAGTGGCCAGGGACCTAGTCAAGGTCACAGAGTATCCCTCAGCAAATCTGGAATGAGCTTGGAGAGGACATTCTGTGTCCTGAGCCACTCAGCCAGCAAGAACGCGTGGGTAGGGGGAGGAAGGCAGGCAGAACCCTCCTCCCAAGTCTGAGCTATAAGCTATACCTTGCTGACATTTTTGTATGGGTTGCTAAGGCTAGAGCAAGTCTTAGTCCCAGACCGAATTAATTGTGCGGGACTAGAGGGAACTAGGAAGATGCACTCCTAGAGAGAACAGAGCGGGTGCTCCCTTTCCACCACGGCTCCCTCACCATAACACAGACCCCACACCTTTACAGACCGGGATCTTCTCAAGCCCTGGTGTCAGCGGTCCTGCTGAGAGAGGTGATGCTACCATGGCGGTGCGCCAGGTAGATTTCAGTGATAACTGCACTGATCTTCCTTACTGACCAAAGGGATTAGGACCCCTCTTCCGTCCATGTTTTAGTTCCCTCTAGCATCTGGCTCATCTCGCAGCACACAGTAGGCAGATTACAAATGTGTGCATACTTGAGTTCAGTTGACTGAAATCCGTTCCTCAGCCCATTGGCGGCACCAGGGGACCCCCGCGCTCAGAGCAGCATGAATCAGGAATGCAAAGGACCGGTTGTAGTTATAGAAGATCAGATTGCCTGTTCATGGGCCTGGGGCTCCACAGGTCATCTTTCTTTTTCTTTTCCTTTCTTTCCCTAATATGTTGGCATGGTCTAACACAGTCCTACCACTGCCTCACTTCCAGCAGGAACAGATTCTTGAACATCCGTTCTGCTATGTATTAAACACAGCACTTATCTTTCTAAAAAAATGGGCAAGGACTTTGAACATTGATTTCTACCTTGAGGCTAAGGTTGTTTCTTTCTGGAAATGGTGGTAGAATAAAGGAATGTTTTGATCTGTTTTGCATTTGCCTTAAAGAATAAAAATCACACCCAGTATTTGACAGCTCGTCTGTTACTCCTACCCTCTCCTTTCATTAGGTTGATGCACTCATGGAGAAAGGCACTTTGCTTTGCAGTGCATTCTCCTCATTCTGGAAAGGCTGTGGGAAGGAGGGTGCCCGGATTCCTGATGATCATGGCACGTCGGGAGGGAGGAAGGCACAGCTGTGAAACACGCAGGCCCAGTGGAGATTCCCCATCTGTCGTTCCCAACTGTGGAACCTCGGCTAGGTACTTAAGGTCTTCCCAGGCTTCTGTTTATCATAGACAAAGCTGGCAGTGTATTGGAAGGAGACCAGCAAGGCTGCTGTGGTGCAGACATGAGACCAAGTTTATAAAAGTACCTAGAACAGAGCAATAGTGTTTCTAGCTGTTGTTGACATCAGGCTTTCTAAGCTTTGAGACACGTAGAGAGAGCTAAGAGGCCAGTGCAATTGAGGTTTCTGGCTACACCAGAGGTTAGGATGCAACAGAAAAGAAGATGGCCATGCTTGGGAAAAGCTTTTGGACTCATTAAAATGAGTTGGTGTGGAGCACACGGGAAGTCCCCTGGCCATTGTCCCAGTTAAGCAGACGTGCTGTTTGTTAAGGGAAGGGTGATTATGTGGATTCTACTGTATTAAGAACAGTAAATCTGTAATGTCCTGTGCATAGCCACCTGCCCCATGCAATCACTAAGTCAGTGTAGTAATTCGCAAGCCTACCTGCACGGACAGCAGAGTTCCCACCAGCGAACGTGTTCCATCTCAGCTGGGAAATGGTGCGTCTTTGGATGCACTCATGGCGTGGTTAGCTTAGGACGGGAAGAGAACAAACAAATCTCTTTTCAATGGCACTTAAAGGTAATCTTGGATGAGTTCACCATGGAAATGAGAGAAAGGTGGGGGTGTGCCACATGAGAACAAACTCCTCTCAAGAAGAACAGACTGCCTTTCCCTTTTCCTTCTGAACACAGTTCCATCAAGCCTGAAAGATACAGGAATTGATTTGTGTTTTGAATCATAGCAGTAAATGCTTTATGGGAGATGTTTATTTCTTATTCATTAGATTTACATTTACATAAAGAACATTTCTCTCAAAAGAGTGAAGCTATTGCCTGTTAAATTTTTAAAAAAATAAGTGGCAGCAAGTTTAGCTGCCAGAAATAGAAGGTTGTGCTATATCCTGTTCTGTAAGAGAGGAGCTGTGTAGGAAACCATCCTGGCCAGCGAACAAGCTCAGGGAACAGAATGGTAGAAGCCCCTTTAACCAGACCACTTTATCGTAGCTAAACCAGCAGACAGGAGATCCCAGAATATGGCTTAACAGCCTCCACCCAGTTCCTGAGTTGGGCAACTCTGGAAACACTGAACATAGAAAAAAAAGAAAAGTCAAAAGAAGCAATACAAGACTTCCTTTCTCCCCACCTTCCTCCATCCAACCATCTCTCCCCCCCTCCCTCCCTCCTTCCCTCCCTCTTTCCTTCCTTCCCCGCTGCCTGCCTGCCTTCCTCCCTCCCCTTCCTCCTTTCTAGATTTGGAGTAGGAGCTGCAGTTGACAATGAGTCTAGGGGAGAAAGGAGGAGCCAATGAGAGGAGACATCCAGTAGTCATGGCGGGACTCAGGAGAAGGCAGGTGCTGGGAGTAGGTTTCTGGGACATCATCATGAAGGTCTGGAGTTGAACACAGCACCACAGAAAAGAGAGAAAGAGAACAGAAAAGAAGATGGCCAAGCAACAGTCCAGAGACGGGAAGAGGATGAGGTTCTTGGTCAGTAAGGTGGGACATGGCCGCTGTAGGTTCCTGGGGTCATGAATTCCCAAGGAGGGCCCGCAGCAACCTTGCAGAAAGGGGAAGGAGGCGAGGTGAGTAAGACTTGTGAATTCCGCCATGACCTTGGTGTGCTGCCTCAGATGGGCTCTGGGTGGGCTCCATGGATTGAAATGGAGTGGAGGGGGGGTGCAGGAAGGAATGAGGGTGCGCAGAACGGGGATGAGAAAAGCCAGATGAGCGATGACACCGTGGTTCTTGGTCGGAAAAGTGCAGAGCATGCACCCCAGGTTTGTTGAAATACACCGACTACGTGGGGGGCTGGCTTGAATCAGAGGTTCTGCACCCGGTTTACCAGGGGAGCTCCTCTGAAATGCAAGGTCTCCGAGGCCCCAGACCTGAAAACCAGAATGTCAGGGGATTTATAGGCACCTCAGATCGCTCTGGTTTAGACCATTCATCTTAGGAGATGACCATGAAAAGAGAGAGGCTGGAAAGCAGAGAGGAAAAGCTAAACAAAAGAAGATGCCATCTTTAAAAAAGATTTATTAGCACAGCAGATATGAATAAACACATCTATGCATGTGGAGGCAGCTGTGAGCGAGACAGGCTCGTCTGTGATTACTCAGAGTTTCCCTTCCAAGGGCGGCAGCAGGACACACATATGTGAAAGGGAAATTGTCATGAAGAATCAAGCCAGACAACGTGATGGCAAGTATCAGCAGTGAGCCAAGACCCAAAACACAAAGAGTTAGTCACAAAAAGATCGAAAGAACTTTCCAGAGAGGGGTGGCATCAAGTGCAAAGCCTAGGGGCAGAGGGAGCTAAACTGGCTAAGACCAAGGGAAAGTGGGCAGAGGACTTGGACAGTCATTTCTCCAAAGAAGACCCGCAGACGGTCACCAGACACGTAGGAAGACACTCAACATCACTCATCATCAGGGGAATGCACATCAAAACCACCTTACACCTGCCAGGATGGCCATTATCAGAAAGACGAGAAGTAAACAAGTACTGGGGAGGATGTGGGGAAAGGAGAACTCTTCTGCACTGCTGGTGCAGCCACTCTAGAGAACAGCATGGAGGTTCCTCAAAATCTTAAAAGAACAACTACTCTATGGTCCAGCAATCCCAAACAATTAAGTCAGGATCTTGAAGAGGTAGCCATACTCCCATGTTCATTGCAGGATTATTCATGATAGCCACGGTGTGGGAGCAGTGCCAATGTCCATCAACGGATGAATGGATAAAGACAAGGTGATGCATATATACGTGATGGGGTATTATTTAGCCCTAGAAAAGGGAAATCTTGCCACTTGCAGCAACACAGATGGAGCTGGAAGACATGATCCTAAGGGAAGTAAGTCAAAGACACACACCATGCAGTCTCACTTTTATGTGGAATCTAAGATAGCCAACCACAGAAACAGAGGATGGAATGGTGGTGCCAGGGGCTGGGGGAGAGGACGGGGGAGATGCTGCTCTACAGGTAAAAATGTGTAGTTATGCAAGGGGAGTAAGTTCTAGATATCTGCTGTTCAGTGCTGTTATTAACACGGTACTGTGCATTTCAGAATACGCTAAAGGGTAGAGCTCATGTTTACTGTTCTTACAAAAAAAGAAAAAGGAAGGGGGAACCTGGATGGCTCAGTCGGTTAAGTGTCTTCCTTCAGCTCAGGTCCGATTCCCAGGATCCTAGGATCAAGCCCTGAGTTGCACTCCCTGTTCAGCGGGAAGCCTGCTTCTCCGTCTCCCACTCCCCCTGCTTGTGTTCCCTCTCTCACAGTCTCTCTCTCCCTGAAAAAAAAAAAAAAAAAAGAAAACTGCAGGCAAGCCAGCGGAATCAGAGCATGGAAAGGGGGCAGGGGCTGGTTGTTGAGGATGAGGTTGGGTGGAGAGGAGAGACCTCCTTCCAGTGAGGGAAACAGATCTCCACCTCAGACTGGGTAAGCCAGGCCATAGCACCAGCTGTGGTTGAGGTGAAGACAAGCCAGCTGGGGCACAAGAGGTAACGAAGGTCCTGGGATGCACGTCTGCTGCATACAGGAAGAAAAGTTTCTGGAAAGGCAATTAGGGATTGCATGGCCTCCCAGTCAATTGGTGATGATTCCCCCCTCCCCCCTGCACGTGCACGCACACACACACACTCCTCCTTCCAAAGCAATCACTCAGAAAATTAAGTCCTAAAAAAAAGAGAGCGGGAAAAGAGATAGACCACAGTTTGGCTATTAGAGGGGAACTTTGCAGTTTGGGTGTAGAGAGGCTGGGCGGGCTAGCCAGGAAGAGGCTGTAGATCACATTAGCAGAATATTTATGCAGCCGTCCCACCTCTCTCGAGCTCTGTACTAAATTCTTCGCATTTAACTGCACCTCATGCTATCAGAGGGACTTTGATTACCTCTGCACAGGTAATCCATAACAGTCCGGCTCTCTAACATTTGCTGATCAGCCGTGCAGGTAACAAGCCTGCTGGGCACCTGGCATTGCTCAGCAAGTATTTGCAATAGATAGGATTGCTTAGCGATGGTCAGCCCGTCCCCTGTCGCCAGCCTTAAATATTCAAAGCCAGTGAAGACAAGCTTGGGGAGAAAGGGGAAAAGGAAGTTTGTGTGGTGTCTGCCCAGCAGGGATTCTCTGGAGAGAAGAACAACTTGGGAGAACCTGCCCCACCCCACCCTCCCTGCAGTCCTACCCACCCCAGCAGCCTCGCTCTAGGGGAGGACCAGAGGGATCCCAAGAATATGACTCAGAGGCCCCTCTGTTGAAAATCCCTCCCGATGTGATCTCCAGAATTCTACCACCAACTCCAGGAAGGTGTGCTTTCTCAGCTGCAGGGACTCCTGGGAGACGAAGGGTGTTAAGATCCCAACACGTCAATGTAAATGGTCTTATCCAATTGTAACGGTGGTGGACAGTGGAACATGACCCCCGAAAGTGGTAAGCAGAGACCATCTTTATCTAGCGGATTGTTCTTCCAAGGGTGAGTTCCGCTGGCAGATACAAGAGCTTAAATCCCGAGAAGATTTGCTCATGTCCCAGCTGCCAGCCTCAGTTCATGCCTCCTGAGTCCCCACTGTGCCTGGCTGGTGCGGGGGCTCGGGGTTAATAGGTTAAAATCTCTATTGCAGGTGGTGCAACAAGTCGGGGCACAGCCTAGATTCAGACAGGGTGTGTCTAGGGTCTAAGCTCACGGTCTCCTCAACCCGGTGGGACGTTTTCCTGGGAGTCTGTTATGCATCCAGCAGCAATGGGGCATATGATTCGATTCTAGACACCCATGATCCTCTTTGCTGGGGTTTGGGGCTCTATTACCATCTCTAGGACATGCCTTGCCAGTCACTGCCCCAAGCGGTCCTTGGCCCTCGTCCTTTCCTCCACAGCACCCCAGGATAAGGACCTTATTTATCTATCAGACAAGTATAACGTGATCACCTGCTCCAGCTACATAGTGAAGCGGCCCTGGGGCACCCGATGGCGGACATACGGGCTGTGCCCCTGCAGAGGTTAGGGTGCTGTTGGGCTCCACATTCGATTCATGAGCCTCAAAGCAGGTGGGGCCCCAGGGAATGGGAGCAACCACAAAGGCCACCACAAAATAAGCTTCTTTGGCACAAGGACTCTTTTGAGCTGAAGGCCATTGGGAACCAGCAGAGACAGAAAAAGACCTAAAAACAGAGGGTACGATCTCCGTTTGTAAAGGAAATTTCATTTATAAAGGAAATTTCCATTCGTGGTGATGTCTCCCTCTCCTGTGCCTGGAAGAGGAGGACAGACCCACTGATAACATTCGGGTACCACCCCTTTCCTAGAGACCTTCCCATAGCTCGACTCCTGGCCTTGAAGCCTCAAACCCCTTTTCCTGTGTTGTCCCGCGTTCTAACCACCACTCACACTCAGGGATGCTCATCGCCAGGTGTTCCCATTGGTGCACGCCAGATGTTCATACACTTCTGTGTGTTTTCCTCCTGCTGATCTGTCTTCACCCAGTCTCCTCAGCAGGGCCTAGCAGGAGAGCCTGAGATGGGTAGAGGGAAAGATTGCTGTCCCTTTCCCCCTAGTGTGCAATCCCACATCCCTCCACCTCTTCCCCATCAAGGCTGCTTTGCTGTGGACCGGAGGGATACGTCTGTCCGATTTGTGTCAGCTGAAGGGTCACTCTACCTGCTCAGTCGCTGGCATGCACTGACTACCAAGCAAGAAGCCTTCCAGACAGCCTTCTTGACTTCTGATAATCCCATGAGGTGGGAACTATTTGCCCCATGGGAGAGAAGGAGATGCAGAGAATCCAAAGGAGTCAATTACTTGGCCAATATCCTTGAGAGTGAGAGCGAGCCAGTAACATCCTCTTCATTCACCTCCAAAGCGAATTGTCTTGAGTTCACAGCTTGAATATAGATGAGCCGAGGTGCCTCGGGGACCTGTGACCCCTTGATGCTCTGCAGCCCCTCCAGCCCACACCATAGACAGCTGCCCCCGGGGACAGCCCAAGGTCAGCCCTGCCGGGAGGAACAGCTTCTGTGCCGAGGTGCCCAGGTCCCATGTGCCCGAGAGCACAGGTCAGTCCTCGCCCCGGGGCCCCTGTCCCACACCACGACAGCCCCAGTGCCCCTCATGCAATATTCTTTCTCCTCCAGCAGAGGAATCGGAGGCTCAGATAAGCTTTAATTTGTGACTGGACGCATTTCAATGACATATTTCCAAATCAGATGTTTCATCTACTCCGTTTATCCTAAATTCCATGACTCTATTTCAGAGCCTAACAGACCTCCGCTAGGGAAATTGACACATCCAAATGGACTATTTGGATGGAAACTTCCGTCTGACCAAGTGCAGCCAAAGCACCTGGCAAATGGAAAATGCGAACATATGGCAGAAGGAGAACAGCAGATTTGTAGCCACATTATGAGCTCTGTGACAAATGTGGCTCTTGGAGGGGCACAAAACTCTTACTGTCTTCACTCACGGTGAATGGCCTTTGGGGCAGAATGGTAATGACCATTCCTGAGAATTTCGGTTCAAGTTAACTCCTAAATAAATTACCAATGCTCAAAAAAGTTAAATTGTAGCATTTCTTCTTACATAGTCTTGTTCTATTTATTTTTTTTATCAAGCACTGCAGCATTAGTGCAAAAATTAAAAGCCTGAGGATGGTTTTGGTTGAAGGAAAACCCAGTCCCACTAAAAGCAGCAGCAGGGGGAGAAAGGGTGGGAAAGAATTAGGTGAGAAAGGCAACACGCTGTAGGATCATGCCCGTGCACACCGGGGGCTCACCCTCTGGTTGCTGGCATCCTTGGATCCCTGAGACATCGAGGAAGGAACACAAATGAATAGGACTAAGGACTGATTTCAGAACCTAGTGATAATGTTCTGGGGGGGGGTGCCTCCTTCAAAGTCTTCTACTTGAGGTCTGAGATCCGTTCAGAAGGCACAGGCTTCTCTGCAGCTAGAGCACACTTCACCGAGACACAAGCTTGTCTGATGGCTCGTGGAGAGAACCCCAGGAGAACACACCCCAGAGAACTCCAGTGGGATGCCCCCATGGGTTCCATATTAGTCAGAGTTCTGCAGAGAGACAGAGCCAATGGGATGTTGATGTTTGTACCATATCTGTATCCATAAATTTCTTCTTCACCAACCTATTACCACGGTGGGGATTCGTTGTGTTTTAAGAAGCTTAGATTATGGGGCGCCTGGGTGGCTCAGTTGGTTGGGCAACTGCTTTCGGCGCAGGTCATGATCCTGGAGACCCGGGATCGAGTCCCACATCGGGCTCCCTGCTCGGCGGGAAGCCTGCTTCTCCCTCTTTCAGTCCCTCTGCTTGTGTTCCCTCTCTAGCTGTGTTTCTCTCTGTCAAATAAATAAATAAAATATATATATAAAAAAAAAGAAACTTAGATTTTGGTGGCCCACCAGTTTCCCTTAATAGTTATCAACTGTAAATAATAGATCAACTTAGTAGAACAAGCACCTATCTACCTCCCTATCTCCCTACCTATCTACTTATCAAGATTTCTTTTAAGGATTGGCTCACAAGATTGTGGGGGTCAGCAAACCCAAAACCTGCAGGGCAGGGAAGAGCTGATGAGGCTGTGTTGAGTCTGAAATCTGCAGTCTAGAGGCAGAACTCCTTCCTCCATTGGAGATTCCAGTCTTCTTCTCTTCAGGCCATCAACTGATTAGATGAGGCCTTCTCATATATGAAGAGTGACCTGCTTTACTCAAAGGCTACTGATTTAAGTGTTAATCACATCTAAAAAATACCTTCACAGCAACATCTGGACTGGTGTTTGAGTAGAAACCAGGTATCATGGCCCAGGCAAGTTACACATGAAATTAACCCTTAGAGATCTCAGGACTCCAGGGGCATTGCCCTTCCCAGGCACAGGAGACCCACATGAGGCCAATCTTCACCCTTCAAGTAACTTTGCTCCAGCATGGGAAGACAGTCAGGACAACGGCCAGCAATTCTACAAATAGGAATAAGGGAGAGGACTTTCTGTAGTTTAGCTGTTGGATACCAACCTCTGTCATGTTGAGGAATCCCCTCGCATGGATCCTTCACATCTACTCCACGTTTCATCAACAGAATTACATCCAGGTTGTAAAGAATGAGGGGGTATTCCAATTCAACCATTATCGTGGCCAACAGCACCGTCCTAGCATCTGCAGCATTCCTGGTACTTCACCAGGTTGAGGAATTCCTGTGTTTTTAAGGAACTTGGATTTCGGTGGCTCTTTAATTGTTCCCAATCATTACCAACTGTTAATTTATAAATTCCCAAAGAACAAATGCCTCTGTTCTTAGTATCTTAATTACTGGGCTGGTCAAAGTTGTAGCTAATTAGGAATCTGAGAGGAATTTCATGGACCTGTTGGCCGCTACCCAAGCGGTATCTGTGGCTCAGAGTTCTGCTCGGTTTACAAGTTGGGATCTTTGTACCTGGTGCCAAAACACAAGCAGTTGTGGCTTAGAGAGCGAGGAGACTCCCTAGTTCCAGTCCACTGCTGGTCAGTTTTCCTGGAAAGAACTGTTTGGAATCGCCATGAGTGTCCCAGGAAAGGGCAGATTTCTTGTCCTTGCCTGAGTCTCCAATGAGGTGGAGTCAGTAGGTTTTGGCATGTTTGCCCACTAACGTCGCAGAGTGTGGACTCTTGCGTGTTTCGGGGGCTGCGTACATGGAAGCCTACAGGAAACCTCCATGGAGACCTGGATCCCGGCATAAGGAGGAGTCCCTTCCAGAACCAGGTGGGGAGGTGAAGCAGAGAGCGGGAAAGCACAGAGGCCCATTCCCCACAAGGCCAGCTCAGAGATGGGCTGGTGTGGACACACCACATGTTGACTTGTGTTAAAACAGGTGGACATGAACTCACCATCTCCTACTTGTCTTCTCCCTGGGGTGCTGCCTGGTGCAGCGGGAGGGACTGTGAAGATACTCAGAATGGCATTTACAAAACAAGAGTGGATTCCCATCAGACAACTGTATACCCCGTTCCCTTTCTCCTGGTACTTCCAGTCACTTCCCATCAGATAAAATTCATGAAAATGTGGTCTTGGGCGCCTGGGTGGTTCAGAGGGTTAAGCCTCTGCCTTCGGCTCAGGTCATGATCTCAGGGTCCTGGGATCGAGGCCCACATCGGGCTCTCTGCTCAGCAGGGAGCCTGCTTCCTCCTCTCTCTCTGCCTGCCTCTCTGCCTACTTGTGATATCTCTCTCTCTCTCTCTCTCTCTCTCTCTCTCTCTCTGTCAAATAAATAAATAAAATCTTAAAAAAAAAAGAAAGAAAAAGAAAATGTGGTCTTCACTCTTCTTGGGTCCTATAAACACTCACTTTGATCTCTAGGAGCCATTTACAATGATAATTTTGAACTGTATGATGTTTTTAAAAATCATAAGGACTTAATAGAGCACACAAGACACAGCTATCAGATGAAAGCTCCCCATCCTCCTCCCAGGCCTGTCTAGTTCTGCCCGCACAGCCGAGCCGCAGGACTTGGGCAAGGACGAGCATTGAGCTCCAATCCTCTGTCTTGTCCACCAGGCCAGGATGCTTCTCAGAGGTACGCAAAGACAAGAGGATGGCAGAGACTTAAAACTCAATTGCAGGCTTGGGGTCAGTGTGGCCCAGACCTCCTTTGTTCCATGAAAATAGATTGTCAACATGAAGATGCTTATCACAGGCTGCCAGGGGGGTTGGAGTGTTGATCTCTGCGAAGGCAGCCCACTGGGAAATAGCTCCGTGCTAATCCTTTATGCATGATGGAGCCGGCAGGGTCATCTTGGATATCAGTAGGCACAGGGCTGTGACAAACAGCTTCCCAAGATCTACGGGAAACGGTCCTTTGCAAGTTAATTTTGAACAAGGAAGAACCACAAGGTCAAAATCACGCACCATGGGCTTTACTAAAGGAAAGAAGGGATATTTAATCTGAAATTATCTTACCTTCCTTATTCTATTCTAAAGCACTTATAATTTTTTAAAACGTTGTGTAGTTCAACGTTATGGGTTCAGAATTAGGAGCAAGAAGGACCTGGAAGCCACAGTGTCTTAAGAAGATCTTTAGGGGTGTGTGGGTGGCTTAGTCAGTCAAGTATCTGACTTTGGCTTAGGTCATGATCCTAGGACCCTGGTCTTGAGCCCCGCATTGGGCTCCTTGCATCCACTTCTTCCTCTGCTGAGCACCCTTCCCCTACTTGTGCTCTCTCATACTCTGTCAAGTAAATAAATAAAATCTTTTTAAAAAAAAAAATCTAAAAAAAAAATCTTCAGCAGCACATAAACATATATGTGTAAGTGTGAGGGTGTGTGTGTGTGTGTGTGTGTGTGCGTGCACATATGTGGGGATCTGCTCGTACACATGTAGGGGACTTCTGAAAATGTAGGATGAGTTTTTGCATTGATTTCAAGTAAGCATCACAGGTAAAGAATGTGTATGTCTCATATTTCAGAGTATGTCCTTCCTTGCAATGGAAACAGACCCTCCTATAGGGAACGATAAGCTAAGACTGATGTTCCTGAGCTTATCTGCAGTCTGGAGAGTGGGATGTGCTGGAGCTCCTGACTTTGAAACAAGGAAGGGTGCTCTGGAACTCACGACTCGTGTAGATGACTCTCAGACCCTCACATAGGTCTCATGATTAGCTAAGTAACAACGCTCTGCAATATAGACTTGACCCTTGTTTGAGATTTTGAAGGGAAACACCTTGGGAGCATATTCTCATGGTAGATTTTATCAAATACTCGAGTCTCCCAGGAGCTTCCAAGCCTGCACCTGGGACGCTTGCTTGCCTATAAAAGGAGCCTGAAGATATTGGCAGAGTTTAATGAGACTGCATGAGATGGGATCAAAGGAAAGAGTAAATAATGATGGGAACGGAGCAGAGAGGTATGAACATTAGTCACATAGCCAGCTGAAGACGTTTTTATCCCGCCTGGGTGGGTGACCCCGTCATAAGATGACGGATAACCTGTGTTTTTGGTCAAATGCTGAAAAGAGGACCAGCTAAGGTAAGATCAGAATGTTATTGTGTATGCTTGCTCAGCATCAGAGCAAACTCAAGTCCCCAGGGGAAAGCTCCCTAAGTCTCGATTCCTACTGGATGGCTGTTTCCTCGTGTGGTGGATACAATTTCCACCATCACCACTGGGAGCTACAGTTTTGGCTCGCTTATAAATTATGTGAACACTAAACAGAATCATGACCATTGTATTTTGTTTTTTTTCCTATGGCTTTTCATTATTCCCAAGATGACTACAGGGATTAAGTTCTAAAAGCTTTTAAAACAAGGAAAGAAGAAGAGGAGTCTGTTTCCTGGCCAAGACCAACAGGAAATGATTTTGGCCTCAAAGCCATTTTCGGAATGAGTTATTATCGATCAAAAAGAAGCTCATAATAGAAACTGTTTTTCCGCTATTACTATAATGTTAGCTACTGGGAATGCAATTGTACTTATATATGGAGATGCGGTTTTTATTTTAGAAAACGTTCATGATTCTCTTGCACGCAATCTGGTTGGAATTGGATTGCGCGCTTCTGTTTGACCACAAGCAAGGTAAGGCCCAAGGACAATGAGGGGAGAGGACAACACAAGAGGGACCCCCAGCAGGAGTCCTCCACCGTATTCACAGCCGGCCTCTGATTCCACCAAAAACAAAAACACTTTCTTAACTGCTGCCCTTGGCGCTTGGAGCTGTAATTAAAAGGAAAAATACAAGAAGCACACTCTAGCCTGCAAGATGCCACATCTGCGCTGTGCTTTAACCAGTGCCTCCCCAGAAACGTCTCCTTAATTAAAGGCATAAATCCATCCAGTCATCTGCATAAACACTGCGATTTGCAAGACTGAGGACTTTCCTCCTCCAAGCGCCGTATTCTGGACGGGATGGAAATGATGAATTGAGACGTTCGCCTTGCAACAGCGACAAAGAAGAGATAAAACAAGGAGAAAGCCTGGGTCTGGGTGGATGCTAGACAACAGGAGATTTTCTCCCACAATGCATTCCTTCCCCCTTCTATCTTTCTGAACTTTATCAGAAGGCAGGTTCCCAAGCGGTGTCCCTGGTCTGGGGCACCAGAGTCCCTTCCTTGGAAAGTCACTGTGCTCTGCTCTCTGATGCCTAGGCATCCCTGGAGATGTTTAAAGCACCTGCTGAGGGCCCCTGGGTGGCTCAGTGGGTTAAAGCCTCTGCCTTCAGCTCAGATCATGATCTCAGGGTCCTGGGATCGAGGCCCGCATCGGGCTCTCTGCTCAGCAGGGAACATGTTTCCTCCTCTCTCTCTGCCTGCCTCTCTGCCTACTTGTGAGCTCTCTCTCTGTGTCAAATAAATAAATAATATCTTAAAAAAAAAAAAAGCACCTGCTGAAAGGCAAGCTTCCTGTCCCACCTGTGAGTCTAGAGAGCCGAAAGGCAGAGGAAGCAGGAGAGGGTGAAGTGACTTCAAAGTGACAGTTCCAGAAGGAGGGAGCTGTAGACTGTGCTTGGAGCTGTCCAGCTCTGCAAGCTCTGGGCTGCTGCCCAGTTTCCTACAGTATCACTGTCTGAGAAGGGAGACCCTCCCTGGCAACCCCTCCCCTTTCTCCACTGCACCATCCCTCCTCCCTCATCACTGTCTCTTTGTTGAAGTAGTATTTCCTTCCAATATTTCCGCTGGGGAGTCTCTCTTATGACCTCCAAATGTGGCTCTAAAAACAGGCGAAACCATTATCTCAGAGGCCAGATGGGTGCCAGGCCAGGGCAAAAGGGGCTATTCCTTTCCTTTCAGATGAATATGAATGCGCTGGACAAGGGGCGGGCAGGGGTGGGGGCGGGAATCAGAACGGGGGTTTTCACACTAGGGAGGGGCACACTCCTGGGGCTCCTTTTCTAGGAAGAACCTGCTGGTAGAGGCTCCCTTTGCATGATGGGTCAGACTGGTGCGTATACCCCGGCCAGCCTCAGAAAGTCTTCACAGAGCAGTCCACACACACCTCTGCATCCGCTCTACTTCCC
>PITA01021438.1:0-32679 GCA_004023965.1 Spilogale gracilis
ACTCTATTCCTAAGTATATACCCAAGATAAATGACAACATACATCCACACAAATACTTGTACATGAATGCTCATGGCAAAATTACTCCTAACAGACAAAAACTGAAACAACCCAAATGTCCATCAACTGATGAATGGGTAAATAAAATGTGGTATGTCCATACAATGAAATATCATTCAGTTATAAAAAGAAATGAAGAACGGATACATGCTACAACATGGATGAACCCTAAAAACATGCCAGGAGAAATAAACCAGTCACAAAGGGCCACATACTGTATAATTCCACTTACGTGAAATATACAGAGTAGGCAAATCTACGGAAAAAAGACTGGTGGTTTTCTAGTCCTGGGAGGATGGTAGAATTAGGGACAGACTGCTACCAGGGATGGAGTTTCCTTTTAAGGTGATGGAAAGTTTCTAAAATTGACTGTGATAATGGATGCACAGTTGTGAATACACTAAATTAAGTTACTGAACTAAACCCTTTAAATGAGTAAATTGCAGGTTATGTGAATTATATCTCAATAAAATTGATTTTTTTAAAAAGTTTTCTAATGGATTAAAATATGTATCTTAGGGAAAACAGTATACTAGCTATGTTTTCATTTTTTTAATTCAGTATTAGATATAGATTTAGAGTCTGTATGTACTCTTTCTCCACTCCTTTTTTCCAAAATTAAAAAAAAGTAGTTAATTTTCATTGTATAACAAATGAAGATACAGTGATTAAAACTCATTCCCAGGTTATAACCAATGTAAGTGGCAAGCACAACTGGATCTTCACAATAGGTTTCAAGAGGTGAACGGGTGTACTTAGTTTTACAGAACTAAGCCAAAGAAGACTCAGGAAGTTATAATGAGAAGCAAAGGCAGAGGTAAGGACACCTCTTTTTCTTTTTTAATTGTGGTAGAAAACACAAAAAATTAAGCATCCTAACCATTTTTACCTGTAAAGGTCAGTAGTGCTAAGTTTATTCAGTGCCATATAAGAGATGTCCAGAATGTTTCTACCTTGCAAAACTGAAACTGTACGCATTAAACAACAGCTCCCCATGTCCCACTTCACTCAGACTCTTGCAACAACCATTCTTTTTATTTCTATCAGTTTGACTACTCTAGGTACCTCATGTAAGTGGAAATATACACTACTTGTCTTTTTGTGACTCACTTATTTCACCTCGAATAATGTCCTTAAGCTTCAACCATGTTGCAAGGTGTGATAGAATTTCCTTCTCTATAAGACTAAATGATAGTCCATTCTATCTATCTATCTATCTATCTATCTATCTATCTATCATCTATCATCTATCACAGTCTGTTTATCCATTCATCCATCGATGGACATTTGGATTATTTCCTCATCTATTATGAATAAAGCCACTATGAACGAGGAATCTTATGTTAACATTTACATTATCATAATAAGCTCTCAAGGAAACAACAGAGACTTAACTAAACATAAACAAATACATATTAAGATAAATCAATATTCCTCAAAATGTCTTCCAAAGAGTATTCATATATGTTTGAGGAAAAAAGAGCCCACGATTACAAAAGTTTAGAAAAACCCAAAGTAAAACAGCTGACTTTTCTCTACTGCAGAACTTCTGGTGTCTTAGATTTTTCAATGTGCATTTTGAATCCCTACGAGACATTATAAGTTTTTCCCAAACTTATCTGACCAGGGAGCCCCTTGAATAGGGTCTCTCAGACATGTGTTTCAAGGAATAGTTAGGGCACCCAGTTTGCACAGAATACTGAACTAAAGTTGTATTCTTCTATACACTGCCTTGAATATCAATATACTCAAAATATACTGAAGTATCTACAATAACATGATGGGCTGATTGAGAGGGAGTGAATATCTATTTCTTTTATTCCTGTATATTCTTCCTATATATTCTATTATATAAAAGCAGCCCTGGGTATGGAGCCAACAACACTGACCAACAACAATGTCACTCTGTTGATACAAAAAAAAAATGCACACATCCCAAAATTCAGACTCAAATACACTAAAGATTATGATATCTGTTCTTTCCTTTAGATTGTCTGCAACTAAAGTATATATATGTAATAATTTATTTTATTTCTTTCACTCAGCATAATCTCCTCCAATCTCATCCATGTTGATACAAAGCTGGGTATTCATCCCTTCTGATGGAAGCACAATATTTCATTGTATATATGGACCACATCTTCTTTATCCGTTCATCTGTTGAAGGGCATCTTGGCTCTTTCCACAGTATGGCGATTGTGGCCATTGCTGCAATGAACATTGGGGTGCATGTGGCCCTTCTTTTCACTACATCTGTATCTTTGGGGTAAATACCCAGTAATGCAATTGCAGGGTCATAGGGTAGCTCTATTTTTAATTTTTTAAGGAATCTCCACACTGTTTTCCATAGTGGCTGCACCAACTTGCATTCCCACCAACAGTGTAAGAGGGTTCCCCTTTCTCTACAGCCTCTCCAACACTTGTTGTTTCCTGTCTTGTTAATTTTGGCCATTCTAACTGGTGTAAGGTGGTATCTCAGTGTGGTTTTGATTTGAATTTCCCTGATGGCTAGTGATGATGAACAGTTTTTCATGTGTCTGTTAGCCATTTGTATGTGTTCTATGGAGAAGTGTCTTTTCATGCCTCCTGCCCATTTTTTGATGTATTCATCTTCTTTTTGGATGTTGAGTTTGAGGAGTTCTTTATAAATCTTGGATATCCGCCCTTTGTAGTGTCATTTGTGGATATCTTCTCCCATTCTGTGGGTTGCCTCTTTGTTTTGTTGATTGAGTCCTTTGCTGTACAGAAGCTTTTTATTTTGATGAAGTCCCAGAAGTTCATTCTTGCTTTTGTCTCCTTTGCCTTTGGAAACATATCTTGAAAGAAGTTGCTGTGGCTGATGTCAAAGAAGTTACTGCTTATGTTCTCCTCTAGGATTCTGATAGATTCCTGCATCATGCTGAGGTCTTTCATCCATTTTGAGTTTGCCTCTGTGTGTGGTGTAAGAGAATGGTTGAGTTTCATTCTTCTATACCTAGTTGTCCAATTTTCCCAGCACCAGTTATTGAATATCCACTGGATATTTTTTCCTGCTTTGAGAAGATTATTTGGCCATAGAGTTGAGGGTCCATATCTGGACTTTCTACTCTGTTCCACTGTTCTATGTGTCTGTTTTTTGTGCCAGTATCATGCTGTCTTGGTGATCACAGCTTTGTGATAAAGCTTAAAATCAGGTAATGTGATGCCCCCAACTTTGTTTTTCTTTTTCAATATTTCCTTAGCAATTTGGGGTCTTTTCTGGTTCCATACAAATTTTAGGACTGTTTGTTCTAGCACTTTGAAAAATGCTGGTGGAATTTTTATTGGGATGGCACTAAAAAGTTTGGAAGGAATTCAAACACTTGGAAGCTAAAGACTATCCTGCTCAAGAATGTTTGGATCAACCAGGAAATCAAAGAAGAACTTAAAACATTTCATGGAAACCAATGAGAATGATGACAAATTGGTCTAAAACCTATGAGATACAGTAAAGGAGGTCCTAAGGTGGAAATACATAGCCATCAAAGCCTCACTCAAAAAAATAGAAAAATCCCTAATACACCAATTCTCTTTACACCTTAAAGAACTGGAAAATCAACAACAAATTAAGCCAACCCCATACACAAGTATAAGTATATTAATGTAACAAATTCATTACATCCAGAAATCAGATATATCAGAAATTATTCTATTATTTGGAATTGAGAACAGTGAAGCTTCTATCCAATGCTCTTCCACAAAACAACAAAACGGGTAATTATAATGACAGCCTCAAATCACCAAAAAGCTTAAATTAGTATGGAGCTATCTGTAGTTCTCAAAACTGAATAACTAGGAGAATGCATTTCTCAACCATGAAAATTAACAAAGCTCTTATTAAATGTGCTACTTACTGCTATGATTTGGTCTCCAATTTGGATTCTTCCGTCATGTTCAACAGCACTGCTCTTTGTAATGCTTTTTACAAAGATTCCTGAAGGCTCTAAGATTAGAAATAGGGTTTGGGATTTTTTTTTTTTTTTTTTTTTTACTATTTGCAAAGCATACTCAAAAACTATCTATCCTTTATTCTCTGAATATAAAGTCCTAATTTTGAATAAATATAAATCAACAAGCCACAGGAACAAAACCCACAGAAACTTAGTCTAGAGAATAAGACAATGATTTTTGTCTGTCAAGCACAGTATCAGAGTTTTCTACACTGAATTATTCTGAAGGAAGTTTTTAATCAGTTTACCCAACAATCTAAAAATACAGAATATTAATTCACTATTTCACAAGAAAAAGATATTAGAGGCAATTCCCAAGTAAAAAAAAAAAAAGTATTTAAAACTACCTAATTTTTTGTCTCCAATGTAACCAGCAATGGTAATTCCTAATCCTTGGACATTTTTAGTGAGTTCTACATCAAATGTCTCACTTTCTTCACTTTTCTGAGTAGAGGCATCAACCTAAAATAAAATCAACCAATAAATATGCAGAACAATATACTTATAAACAAACAAGATTAACTCAAAAGGCAACCACCTATATTTAGTAATAATATGATATCATTAGGTGCCAAAGAACTCTGCTAGAGAAGTATAGAAGAGACTACTCCTTCAATCTTGACAATATAACTGAGCATTACGTTAACTCAAAAGTAATGAGCCTGGTGGTGGGTACTGGGGACACCTAAAGCGTGGAGCACTGGGTGTGGGAAATGGGGAATGAATCTTGGAACACTGGAAAAAAAAATTTAAGTAACAATAAAAAAAAACAAAACTAATGTCAGCAGTAAGGATAAACACCCCCTTATCAGAGAAATGAATTATTTTTTGTATACAAAATCTAAAAAATCAAATAGTCTCCATTAACAAATTCTATTTTCAGGATGGCTTATTTTTGTTTCTATGACTGAAAGAAGTTGTGTTTTGAATTCAGGTCAACACGTTCAAAACTGAATTTCTCTGATCATTGTTTTGCTCAACTATCCACCAGGAATAAGAATAACAAGCCCAGCTGGCATTTATTGTGCAGTTTCCATGTAACAGACACTTGACATGTCTTAATATACTTCCTAAAACAAGCCTATGAGTGAGGTGAAATTCCTACCGATATTTCTCTGGGAAAGTGAGGAACATAAAGCTTTTTAATGACAAACAGCAAGCTATTTATTAGAGGCAGAATTCACATACAAGTATGTGGGTTGCAAAGCCCCGATCTTAAAATGCTCTGCAGTGTGTAAAATGCCTAGTAGAACGCAGGAGCCATACTGTCCACTCAGGACAGTGTCTACTAACTTGCTGCGACTGCTAACTTAAGTGGAAAGTAGGAGTTAATCGATCTTCCAGATGTTTTATTAATGCACTGATGATGATTCTGAAAACCTGTGAAATACAACAAAGAGCTATTTACAATTGTTACTGTATTTGCTTTGTAAAATCAGACTTTAACTTGAAAAGCTCTTTATAAGGAAAGCATGCCTTTCTGCATTGATCTTCATTCCTAAAAAGATAGCTGACAGCAGGTTTCTGTAACATATAAAACTGTTATTAATTATACACTGGCTGAAGGGCGAGGTTCTCTGAATTAGTGGACTAGCACAGTCATCAGCAAACTCCTGGCATCATGTGCTTGCGTGGTACCAACAGATTCCCCAGAGAACCCTATAAAGAATGCAACAGAATGAAGGTTTGAATGGACATACAGGTTGGATCTAGCTGGTAATGTTTTTTTGTTTGCTTGTTTGTTTTGTTTCGTTTTTCTTTAAGAAAACTCTGACTGTATATCTCACTAATAGTCCATCTAAGTGAGACAAAATTTTATAGTAAAGTTTGATATATTTTTTCATTGCACATAATTGTCTGTGCAAACTTAGCAAAAGTTTAAAGTTTAGATAATTACAAGAAAATGACAGGATGAAATCTGCTTCAATTGAAACAAATGTGTTTTCTATTTTTAATAAGACTTATGCGAGTGCTATTTTAGAGGGTGGCAATTTGACTATCGAATGGTTTTAAAAGGGGCACAAGCTTCAGAAATGATGATATGCACAGAATAGATATTTTTCTAAGCTTTCAATTACATCAAGTGGTTTTCGGTATTGCATTCATTTATATATTGCTGAATAAAATGTTTTGTTTACCACAAAAGAATGTGATTTAAATACTTTCATACACAAGCTTTCTTTCTTTACTTCTTTTTCTCTGCCAAAAGTAGCAAATAACTCAATCCTAAAAACAACAGAATCATGGAAATTTCAAGTGTTCCAAAAAGGTTTTAAAGGGCTTGTGGAGGAGGTTAGGCTATTAAAAAAGAATCTGTAGCAACTAATTAGAAAAAACTAACAAAAAACATCAAAGATGTTTTTGGATCTATGAAAAGGAATACAGGGCTTGCACTTGCTATAGAGCTTATCTAGAAATTGGATGTAATTTTGTTCTTAAATATTTAAGAGATTTTTGGATAAAATTATTTTGTTGATACTCCCACCTCTATTCCTCCCCCCAAAACAGACTCTAAAAGGAAAGTTATTGAAGGAGAATGATTGGAACTCACAGCCCACCTAACAGAGAGCCTTCTAAATAAAAGAAAAATAAAATTAAACATTTTAGTTATTAGTGGCAAATAAGTCTTTAAAATTTTATCATCTTTCAAAAAATTATCCTCATAAATGTGCTGCTAAGAGAAAAATATAAAAGAGTAATCTAGAATTTTTTAATGAAACCTGTTTTTCATCTGTTACACAGGATTCCTAATTAATAAGACGTCATTAGTGCTGAAACACATCTACACTTGAATTTTCATTCCTTAGCACTAATATATGACCATCATTAAGTCTAGTTTCTAAACATCACTATCCTCTAAGTACTATGGTCTATGAGGTTCCTAGTAACTGTTTCTACCTACTTACCCGCATTTCTGGTGTGGAGGATGGGGACGAGGAAAGGGTGATGCCCAAAGAGGTGGGTGCTGCTGGTTCTTCAATGGCACCTCTTGCGATCATCAGTTTAACTCTGTTTCCGCATTGTCTGAGCACCTGTGCTACCTGCTCACTGCTCATTCCTGCTAGATCCGTGTCACCAATCTTTAGAATGTGGTCTCCACTGCACAACCGCCCATGCTGAATAAAGAGATCAGTTATCAGATTACTAATATTTTAATTTCATCAGAGAAATCCTAAATGAGGGAAATAGAATAATTTAAGAACAGCAGTAATGTGAATTACCAATCACGGAATATTAAACATGTGGTTATTATTTTGCTTGTCTTTTGATGCATCTTAACATTACTCAATGTGATGTAAGTACCTGAAATTGACAAACACACCTTAAATCAATAGTTGCTAAGAGGTTTTCAATTTGATTCTACCCACTATATACAGGAAAATATTAAGCCTTTTATAAGATTTTTGAGAAATAGGAAAAAAAAAGAAAACACCATTAAGCAAAGATGAGGCATATGCAAATATAAATTACTCAAAAATACAGAAAAACAATAAAAAAGCAGTGAATTAATACTATATTTCTGTCTTACCCTTTCAACTAAAAATATCCGTGAAAGAATAATTTTCAGATGAAATAGATGAAAATTTAGATGGATGGATCTTATTATCCTCCATATAAAAACCATTCACCAGAAATTTCTGCAGTGACAGAAATGTTCTGCACCATTCAATACAGCAACTACTAATGACATGTGCTTACAGACACCTGAAATGTACCCAGTCCAACTAAGGAACTGAATTTGTCATTTTATTTAATTTTTTTAAAATTTTCTTTATTTTAGGGGGAGCTAGAGTGGGGGTGGGGTGAGAGGGTGGGACAGAGGGACAAGGAGAGAGGATCTTAAGCAGACTCTGTGCTTTGTGCAGAGCCTGACTCAGAGCTTGATCTCACGACCCAGGAGATCATAACCTGAGCTGAAACCAAGGGTCAGACACTTAATTGACTGCATCACCCAGGCACTGCAGGCATTCATTTTATTTAATTTTAATTAATTTAAATTTGAATTTTAGAAGAAGCAAGTAGCTACAAGTAGTTACAATATTGGATAGTGTAGTTCTATAGTGAAGACAAACCTCAATTTATTGCAAACCAGTCAACTAGGGGAATTTCATTAAATACTGTTAGAGGCTGGCTAATATTTAAAAGGAAGAAAATATGCATATTACTGCACTACTGTCAATACCTCTACTGATAAAGCTACCACTAAAGGGGGCTTTCATTTATGAATTCAAGAAATGTTTGATGAACTGACTTCCTAGTATACGTTCAAACACACAATGCAAAAATAACCAACTTTATAACAAAATATTATAAGCAAAGAAAAAGTTACTTAACACTAGAACTTCTCAAATTAAAATATAAATCATAAGTAGTAACTTCACAACAATTTTTCTCGGATATAGTCCAACAGTGCTACAGAGCATAAATGGCAACGCTTTAACAAACTTCGAGTGATAAAAACAGGCTGCTTCATTTACAAAGATGACACAAGTGACCCATCACTGAAGGAACTTGTTTTTCTCTCTCAAAAATATTCTTCTTTCCATAATGCCCTGTGGCTATAAAGCAGCTGACTAGGTTTACAAATATGATTGATGATCATAAAATGAAGGTAGCTATCTGTATAATGTTCAAAACCGTATCCTGGGCTTTAGTCTGTGGTTCTCCAAGAGCCTAAAGATCATTGCCTAAGACTATAATGTAAGGGGCGCCTGGCTGGCTCAGCTGATTAAGCAGTGTGACTCTTGATTTAGGCTCAGATCATGATCTTAGGGTCATGGGATCAAGCCTCAGGTCAGGTTCTGCACTCAGCAGGGAGTCTGCTTGAGATTCTTACTGTCCCTCTCCCTCTACCCCATCCCTTTGCTGTCTCTTTTTCTCTCTCTAAAATAAATAAATCTTTAAAAAAAAAAATAAATAGAACTGTAACTTAAGATAATGTCCCTCTTCATTCTCCCAGAGCTAAGAGTACACTTTCAGAAAATCCCCGCAGAACAGAAGGTTCTAACTCAGCTTCTCTGACATTACATAAGGCCAAAGTTTCTTCTTTTTAACAGAAAATATAAAAGATGAAGGCATATAATCTGAAAAACCAGCATAGAACACTTGCTGGAGTTGCTCACCTGGTCAGCCACTCCTCCAGGGAGAATGGTCTTTACTATCACTCCAGTTGCTTTTCCTCCAACGATGCCAAATCCTAGTCCAGATCCATCGTTCACCAGTTCAACAGTCTCCACGTGCTGCCAGTGAACCTGAAAACAAAACTCCTGTATGAATTTGAAAACGTGGGAAAACTAAAATTTTACTATGATTGAGAATTTTGTGATTTGGTAGCAAATAATGGAGTTCAGATATAATAATAAGACTTAACAATGCCCCTTTGATTTAGTATACTTCCCTTTCAACAGATTCTTACTGCTACTGATATAATCGTTCTTAAAAGTATCAATATATCTTTATAGTGACCACATTTAACCAGGTGAAGATAGGCACTGATTTGCAAGATCCTTTGTAGAACTTTTTAAAAAAGAAAAAGATCAAGGAGGAATCATCATCTGTTAAGAGTATCTTCTATAAAATCTTACTTCACAGGATTTCAAATTAGAGGACTCCTTAAAGTCACTGACTGCTAACTCAAACAGTAAAATTCTGTAATTTATAAAGCAAAATCAGGACTATTATCTGTCTACAGATAGAGACAGGCTTGTTGTAAAACTGATTTTTTTTTTTAGGAATGTGGTCAACTAGAACAATACATGAAGAAAGGTAAAAATTGATTTGGAAGGCAATAACTTAGTAATAATTAAATAACTAATATCCCAGCGAGGGAGAGAGAAAAGAATAGGAAAAACTCAAGAAATACAAGGACCTACAGGAAATGGAAATCCATAGATAACCAAAAAGTAATAGAAAAATAATATCTGTCCCTTTTACACATCTTAGGTACTCACAGGATTAGAGTGAGCCGAAATCGTGCTGGCTGCAGAGGGAGAACGGGAGACTATGGGGCTGACGATCTGAGGCAATGAGCCTCTGGCAATAACTAGCTGGACATTATCTTTGGCTTTCTGCAGGATGCTGATAGCCTGCTGATGTGTAATTGTCTGATCAAGTGCCTGTCCATTGATAGCAAGGATCTGATCAGTTTCCTTCAATCTTCCATCTCTATCAGGAATGAAAAAAGGGGTAAAAGACATCTGACAGCTCTCAAGAAAATGACAGCTTCTTTGGCATCTATTTTCAGGTTAATTTTAAGCCAATTTTCTAATGTCCACACTATTTAAGCTTTTCCCTGCAACTTCACTTTTAAAAATGTAAGTGTGGGCTCCAGTTATCCATTCCTAATCAATTCTTCCCATTTAAAACCACCTTTTTTACAACTACTCACTCAACCTATAGGTTTTGTCTTAGGTGCTCCTATTTACCACAAATAAAAGCAAAGGTGGATACATTTAGTTGTAGTTTTGAACATATTAATAAAACATAGCTCAAGTTATCATGGATCACTTGTATACTCTTCTATACTGCAACTTTTAAATCTAATCGAAAAGAGCCCATTTAATAATGAGACTAACATCCTATTCAAATTTTCCTTTTCTTCCTAAAAAGTGATTATGACTGCATTTAAAAGATACTCTCCCTTCCAAGGACTTGCTTTTTATCACAGTAATATTAAAAGATTTCTAAAAACTGATTATAATAAATTACATTAAGTTCCTGGTTTTATTCATTTTCTTTCTCTAAATCCTCCCAAGGTCAACAACACCTTCTGAATACAGTATCAAAAATAGAGAGGATGCCATGAGAGTCTCACCTGTGGGCCACGCTGCCCTCCTGGATCTCCTGCACGAAAATTCCCAGTTCGCCCCGGTTTTCGCTCCTGAGGCCCACAACACTAAACCCAAGGCCTCCACATGAAGGTTTGAGGAGCTCAAAAACTTCTACGTGGCGACCCTGTTCAGGAAACAAAGCAAAAAATAATATTAAAAGTCAATCACTCCATTCACAACTATTTTATTAGTGGTATTACTAAGTTTTAAAAAAATAATTTAAAGGAATTGTTCTCAGAAAATCTTTATCACTCATCACCTAAAATGATGTAGTCTATTATTGATCTTGAATAAAAAAAAAAGAAAAAGAAAATGGAAAAATTTCTGAACCACTGAAACTCACACAAAATCCATCTTCTTTCCATTTCAATTTTTTCAGATGTTATAAATGTCCTCATAAATATGTTTAACATATATTACATATTTATACAGTGTAATATAAACATATACATATTCTTCCAATTATTCAGGACTTGTTTACACTGTTTCAGCATAACTAACTAGAAGAAATGTTTTACCTGGGCCATATTTTTGATTAGCTGATCAAATTCATCACAAGCAGGTTTCCCATTGATATGTGCAGTACCAGATCCTGTAAATGCTTCCAGATTCCCATTATTTGAGGACGATAAGAACAACTCATTCTGCACAGTCGGAATCACAGCTGGGCTGAGATGTGGAATGTGAGCATATTCAACATTTGAAATTGCTGACGTTGTAGTGTTTACCTAAGAGCAATATGAAGATTATTAATAATTTTGACATCCATAAACTATTTCATAGAAAACATCCCAACGGGTAATAATAAGCTACATATGAAATTTCAAAATTTCCATGCCCGTTGATTGAGCAACTGAATTTCAAGAAATTAATTTCAAAGAGAAAAATGAGAATAATACACAAAGATGTGTGTGTAAGGATTCTCAAAGCAGCACTGTTTATTAGATGGGAAAAATATCAAAACCTTCCTGCACTTTAAGGCAGTCACTAAAACACACACAAACATACATACATACACACTGAAGTGAAAAAGGCTAGTTATCAGCCAATGTTTACTGTATGACACAATGCATATTCAAAAAAGATGTTTGTATTTGTATTAAACGTTTGGAATAATATACACCAACCAACGAATATAACATTAGTTGTCCTGAAGAGACAGACGGCCATTTAATCTCTTATATTTGAATTTTCAGAATATATACAGTAAAGAATTTGGTCTTTCTGGAAGAGAGAGCTAACCATTATCCCCAGCTCCTAGGAGATAACCTCTAAACCCTTGGACTTTCAGATATTCATAATGGGCTCCAAGTCCACAAGATACCAGCCCAAACTGACACAAAGTTAAATCTTACATAGGCAGTCAATCATGCCTCTGAAATGATATCCTAATAAAGTTTCTAAACCCAAACTCAGGGATCCTGGGTTGGCAATGCTCTGTGCATGCTGTCACACATCAATCTGAAAAGGAAACACTTTGTGAGGAAAATGGAAGCTTCATATTTGAAATCCTCAGGCTGCACTATGCATCTCTTCCTTTGGCTGAAAAGTTTTACCTGTATCCTTTCTTTACAATGGACCATAAGCACGAGTAGAAAAGGTTCCAGTAAGTTCTGTAAGTCCTTATACTGAATTATTGAACCTGAGGTTGGTTTGGAGAACATCCAGAACTCTCCTACTATCATTATTTCCATTTTCCAGATGACAAAATGACACGAAGTCATACACCTAGTAAGTAGATTATGACCTGGATTTTTTTCATCATGGTATTCCTATGTTTGTACTATACACATAACAGTCATTTGAGTCATCATTTCTCAAAATAATACATTACGTAAAATTTACATTGACAGAGCAATCAAAATATTTTAGAACACATCACCAATTCATACCTAAGAGTTTGTTACCTGTCCTCAAAATTTAAACAGAAGACTCAGTAAGTTAACAAAGTTACCAATAACCCAACTTATATTGGCTTATATTATATTACATTGGCTATCTAAAATCGCAAATGGAAGAGAGATCACTGTGTTAAGAAGAAGGTTTTGGGAATCCTTTCAAATGGTTATTTTAAATTCTACAGCAGGCATGATCAATTATTATTTTTTCAAAAGCAAGCTCCTTATGCCAAACTTGATTATTTTTTTCTTAATCCTGAGCCATGGCAATTTCAATAAAGTCTGCCAGCAAAAGATACACCGCTCAGGTTGAAGCAGATGGCATAATGAAATCTGTGACAGGCTGAGGATCCCACACACCAAGACCTCATGCCTATAGTATGTTTGCATAGGAAAAAAATATTTGGACTTCTGCTACGGTGAGCCAGAATGAACAAATCACATCCCAAGAATAAAGGAGTTAACTGGTGAAAGAGAAGCTCTGACTTTATGGAAGACTAGGTGTGAAGGCCCTCTAGAAGTAAAGTTACAGGACCAGAACAAGTACAATATTAGGAGAATCATATAAAAGTAGTGAATATCAATTTTTTTTTCCAAATTTGTTAAAGCTTTAACCAATGTTAGTGATTCCTCCTGTCTCTGTAAATGTAAGAGCAGAGGTTAAAGAGCTCACGTATTTAAAAACCATGGTTTCATTATATCATCATACAAAAGGGCTGTTTTGAAGTGTGGAGATTTACACTCAGAAAAAAGCACAAAGGCACTTTTTGACTCTGCTTCAACTGTTCAACAAAATGGCTCCTGAATGACAATCTCCTTGAGAAACAGGAAGGGATCTTACTGTCTTGATAGACCTGTTCATAGCAGACATAGCATAAATGTTTAATAAAAAAAGCTTGACTCCCATCTTGGTTTATAAATATAAAATAAACAGAAGAAAACACAACTATCTGGTGATTTTTATATACAGATAAACAATCTGTATAATTTGTATAAGTTGCTAGTGAATGAGCAAGAGTCACCAAATAATTATCTGCTCTGTGTTTAAGTTCTGGCTGAGTATTTCAATCTAAAAAGGGCTTTTATGTTCTTAGTAAATAAACATATTAACTTAATTTATGGATTTGAATCAGTACTAATACCTAAACATAACTTAAAATGAAGATTATGTAAATTACTCAATTAAAAAGTCAAATTCTTTGTAAAAAGACGGGTGAAACACCCTTCAGCATTTAGAAGTATCGATCAAGTCCTCTTCTGAGATGCAGTCAAGGCGACCTAGGTGGCTCATTTGTTTAATTGTCTGACTTTCACCCAGGTCATGATCTCAGGGTCCTAGGATCCTCGGGAGTCAGGCTCCCCACTCAGCGGGGAGTATGCTTGTCCTTCTGCACCTCTGCCCACTTGTGTTCTTTCTCTCTCTCTTTCTCTCTCTCTCCCCCTCAAATAAATAAATAAAATCTTCTTAAAAACAGGATGCAGTCAGAACAGAGATACTTCCAAAGGCCAGATAAGGCAGAAATCGTAACACAGGACAGATAAATATACTAAGTATTTTAACTTAAAACATGAATGTATTCATTCACAAATGTCTTGATGCAAAAGAGCTCCCCACTTCTTTCTTACGTGAACTGCACTCATTTAATATGGCATTATTTTCAATTTCAGTCTCTTTAAGATGAAGCAAGAATGTAAACACCTGAAAAATAATGTCATTAAAGAAACCTGGATTTTTATGTGATCTTTCTTCAGTGTTTTACAGTTTGACACACAACCAATTCACTAACAATTGTTTTATGAATTCATTTATGTAGTCTTTGAAAAGAATTTAACTAAGTTTGCCTGGAAAAAATCCTTTGCCATAAATTTTCATATTATATAACAAAATCATATAATTATAAAAATAATTATGGCAGCCAAAACAGCTCTAAAAATGACTCCAATAAATGCATATATACCTGGTGACAGCTGCAGAAGCACACACAAGAAAATGCCTGAAAATAAGTGTTTTGTGCTCTGAGCATCAGCCATACATATGCCTTGCAGGAAAGTATCCTTTCAGCTAGCAAGTCACTTATTTCGAGGTGTGCTAAGAGAGCTGCTTCTATAACAGCATTCCACAAAAACAAAAAATTCTCTTTAGTTCTATATACAATTAAGCTCACCCGGTGGGAATAGCTATATCAGCGTTAACCCTTCCACAGAGATCAATCAGAATATTTATACAAAGTGCTGTGAAAAAGTGTTTGAAAGTATCAAAAAGAAACAATCACTTCTGCCATATTCATCAGAAGCAAATAAATAAACCGACCTCACACTCAAGTAGAAGAGATCACACAGAGCGTGAACATGAGAAGGCAGGCACTATCTGTGTCCATGCCAGAGACTGGCCACCACAGTGAGTCATAGTAAAACTCCTGAAAGCCAAGACAGAGCAAAGATCTAAAGCCGTAAGAACAAAAACGTACCCTACCTCCAAAAAAGAATAAGACTGACAACTAAACTTTCAAGTTAATCAATGAAAAACAGAAAACAATAGAATTAAAAAAAAAAACTAAAAATAAAAACAAAAAAGTCAACTTAGCATTTTCAGAATACCTTCCCCATACATAAACACATACAGTGTTGCTTCAGAATTCTACTGAAGAAATACATGAGTAAATTAATTTTTTTATTCTGTTATGTTAGTCGCCATACAATATATCATTAGTTTCTGATGCAGTGTTCCCAGATTCACTGTTTATGTACAACCCCCACTGCTCCATGCAATACATGCCCTTCTTAATACCCACCACCAGGCTCACCCATCCCCCCCAGCTCCCTCCCCTCTAAACCCTCAGTTTGTTTCTCTGAGTCCACAGATTTTTCATGGATTGTCCCTCCCTCTGATTTCCCCCAATTCACTTTTCCTTTCCTTCTCCTAATATCCTTCATGTTATAATTCTTAGATATACAAAAGATCCCTCAAGGAATTTCCCTAATGCAGAGTGAAGAGCACAGAAAAAGGGTTTAAAGACTTAAGTAAATAAGGGCACACCTGGGTGGCCTGTATTAAGCTTCTGATTTGGTTTCAGCTCAAGTTGTCATCTTGGTGTCAATGACATCAAGACCTGCATCAGGCTCTGCGCTCAGCAGGGAGTCAGCTGAGAGCCTCTCTCTCCCTCTGCCCTCCCCCGACTCGCTCTCGAATTCTCTCTCTAGAAGAAATAACTTTTTATTTTAAAGGGAGTAAATCAGTGGTAATGTCTTAAAACAAAAAATAAAATTTGTGGAATATTAAATATAGGTAGGAATGAAATGAAATATAGGTAGGTACACAATAATTACACAAAAGACACAAGAACGGTACAGAAGGTTGAACTGTACTAAGTTCCTCTCATTTTCCAGGAAGTAACAAAAGTTCCAATTAAAGTAAAATCAAAATAAGGGTAATATATCTGACAAAAGACTCACGTCTGGCCTAAAAGAAAAAAACTCAAATCTCCATGTTAAAGAAGATCCAATTAGAAAAGGAACAAAGACATCTCACCAAAGAGGTATGTGAATGGCAAATAAGAACATAGAAGGTGTTCAGCATCATTAACCATTGGAGAAATGCAAATTAAAAGCATGAAGAATATCAGTATATACCTATCAGAATGACTAAATAAAAAATAGTGACAACAACAAATGCTGGTGAGAATGTGGAGAAAATGGCCTACCTGTACACTGTTGGCAGGAGTGTGAAATGGTAGAGCCCTGCTGGCAAAACTAAACATCCATTTATCAGACAACACGGTAATTACACTCTTAGGCACTTATCATACAGAAATTAAAATTATGTACACACAAAACCACACAGCAGCTTTATCTACAAGAGTGAAAAACTGGAAAGAAACAAAGGGTCTCTCAAGGGGTGTGTGCACACTATGGAATACTACTAACCGATAAAAAGGAACAAAATATGAATACACACAACTTGGTTCACAACAGCTTTATGCAAAATGAAAAAAAGATAATTTCAAGAAGTCATATACGTCATGGCTATATTTTATAAAATTATTGAAATGATTTAGCTATAAAGACAGAAAAGTTGCCAGGAGACAGGGATGATGGTAGGGAGGGAACCGAGTATAGTGATTAATGAGTGACACAGAGAGATCACTGTGGTGACGGAACAGTATCTAGATCGTGATAGCTATTACACAAATCCACGCAAGAGAGAGAATGGCAAGACTGAAAAATATTGATAGACACTGAACTATTATCAGTTTCCTTGGTTTTGATATTTTATTTTACTTACCAAGATGTTACCACTGGAGGTAACTTGGTTAAGTACATAAAGGACCTCTCTATATACTATTGAAAAATTACTGAGAATCTATAATTATTACAAAAGTAAGTTTTTTTTTTAAAGTTGACTCAAATAGGTCAGGGATATTTATTATAATCTCATACTTATAATACATATAATACTCATACTTATGAGTAGCATGCTAATAGAAGATGAAAAGTGAACTAAAAAAAGAAAAAAACTAACAGACAAAAAGAAAAATGGTAAATTAAAGTTTATTAATAATCACATTAAATGACTATAATTTTAAGATTGTATGACACAACAAAAACAAAGAGATATTGTTTACCAAAGATACAAGTTAATAATAGAAAAGATAAAGATGAAAGTCGAAAGATCCATCATACACACATTAAACAGAAGAAGCCTCATACATCTGCCCTAGTTATCAGATGAGTAGACGTTAAGTTAAGAAGCATTACTGGAGATAAAGAGGGACAATTCATACATAGAAAGGGTCAATTCAGGAAAAGACAAGACAATCGAAGTCATCTAAAAATATAATCTCAGGGGTGCCTAGGTGGCTCCCTCGGTTAAGTGTCTGCCTTCAGCTCAGGTCATGATCCCAGGGTCCTGGGATCTAGCCCAAAACAGGGCTCCTTGCTCAGCAGGGAGCCTACTTCTTCCTCTTCCTCTGACACTTCCCCTGCTTGTGCCCTGCCTGTCAAATAAATAAAATCTTAAAAAAAAAATAAAAACAAAACTATAATCTCAAAACATATAGGGTGAAAGGACTCAGATCCAAATGAGAAAGAGACAAATTCACAATCGTAAATAGAGATTATAACTTATCCCTTTTAGTAACTGATAGGATAGGGGGAGGGAATGAATGATATGAAAGATCTGAACCACATTCTAAATAAAGTTGATAGTCAATATTAAAAAAAAAAAAAGCAGATCTATTTCCTAGAAAAAACAACCAGAAACTAAAACTTAAAAAAAGATTACATTTAAAATATGGTAAAATTATTTTTAAAAGCTGTAATACTTCCTTCAGGTGTTCCTCCTCTGAGTCATTTTGGTGAGGGGTGGCTGAGGGGATGTATAGCTGAATCAATCATGATCCAGGCGAGTTGCCCGTTGGAACATTTCGGAGCAATCAGACGTCACCACCGAAAAAGAAGAAAATAAAAAGAGAGAGAAAAAGAGAATAAAAGCAAGAAAAAAACCGGCCAAAATGGGCCCCAATGTAGGATTTGTATGGCACAAAAACAAAAAATAAACAAAAATTGGAGAAGATATTTGCAAATGACACTACAGACAAAGGACTGATATCCAAGATCTATAAAGAACTCCTCAAACTCAACAACCAAAATAAAGATCATCACATCAAAAAATGGGCAAGAGACATGAAGAGGCACTTCTCCATAGAAGACATACAAATGGCTAACAGACACGTGAAAAAATGTCTGTTATCATTATCTAACAAGGAAATTCAAATCAAAACCACACTTAGATACTACCTTACACCGGTCAAAATGGCCAAAATTAACAGGACAGGAAACAACAAGTGTTGGAGAGGCTCTGGAGAAGGGGAACCCTCTTAAACTGTTGGTGGGAATGCAAGTTGGTGCAGCCACTTTGGAAAATAGTGTGGAGATTCCTTAAAAAATTAAAAATAGAGCGACCCTATGACCCTGCAATTACACTACTGGGTATTTATCCCAAAGATACAGATGCAGTGAAAAGAAGGGCCATATGTACCCCAATATTCATTGCAGCAATAGCCACAATTGCCAAACTGTAGAAAGAGCCAAGGTGCCCTTCAACAGATGAATGGATAAAGAAGATGTGGTACATATAAACAATGGAATGCTATGCCTCCATCAGAAAGGATGAATACCCAACTTTTGTAGCAACATGGACCAGAATGGAGGACATTATGCTGAAAGAAATAAGCCAAGCAGAGAAAGTCAAATATCATAGGGTTTCACTTACTTGTGAAGCATAAGGAGTAACATGGAGGATAGTAGGAGAAGGAAAAGAAATGGGAAGTGGGGTGAATCGGGGAAGGAGATGAAACATAAGAGACTTTGGACTCAGAAACAAACTGAGGGTCTTAGAAGGGAGGGGGTGGGAATTTGGGTGAGCCTGGTGCTGAGTACTGAGGGCACGTATTGCATGAAGCACTGAGTGTGGGGTATAAACAATGAATCTTGGAACACTGAAAAAATAATGTAGTTAAAAAAAAAAGCTGGAATACAACCCAAGTTTTAGAAACAGAGCCACATATATATGGCCACATGATTTAGTGTCCTGATGTAACAGAGAAACGAATCATCTTTTCAATAAACGGTTCTGGTTTAAATGAATAGTGAAATGGAAAATTAATTAACATATATATTTTATACACCCCTGAAATTCAGAAGCTAAAACAAGCTTCTGAGAGAAAATCTCTATATCCTTGACATAATCAATGATTTCTTAACTAGGACAAAAAAGACAATATACATAGAGTAAAAGTTATACATATTAGACTTCATTAAAATAAAAAAAACCCTCTGGCTATAAAAACATATAACTAAGAGAGTCAAAAAGCAAGACATAAAGCAGATAAAAGACAGTTGCAATTCAAATGTCCAACAAAGAAGTCGTATTCAGAAAATATTAAAAAAACCTAAAACAGGAACTCCACCAAGGAGGACATCCAAATGATCAGTAAGCACACGAAAAGGTGTTCAGTACCATTAATCATCATATGATACTACAGCATACCCTCAGAGTGGCTAGAATTGGAAAAAGAGAAATTTAAAGCTGACAGTAGGAAGTGTAAGCAATGATGTGGAGCAATGAGAATCCTCTTCCATTATGGCAAGAGCACAGACCCACAACTCTGGAAGACAACTGGCAGAGTCTACAAATGCTGAAAATGTACCTTAAGACCCAGAAAACATAAATAAACATCCAAGAGAAATTCACATTTAATGAACATCAAAGGACATGTACTAGAATGTTTGTGGCAGTTCTGTTTATACTAGCCAAAAACTAGTAACAAATTACTATCAACAAGTACAGATATAGTCTACTGCACTCCTACAATGAAAAATGGAGAAGAACTACAGCTACACATAACAACACGAAAGAATATCAGACACAAAGTGAAGACAGAGCCAGGAACAAAACATGTTTACTTAGACTGACTTATACAAAATTCAAATACTTATGGGATAGTAGTCCAAATAGGGTATGATCTGACTTCTACAAGGAATCTAAAAAAGAGAGTAGACCACTGGTTGCCAGGGGAAGAGGGGATATGCTGATCAAAGGGTACAAATTTCCAGTCTAAGAACTTTCTGGGGATCTAATATACAGTGCAGTCACTATATTTAACAATGCTCTATGGTATATTTGAAAGCTAAGCGAGTAGATCTTAAATGTTTAAATCACACACACACACACACACACACACACACACACACACACACACACAAAACAGAAAAAGTTACTACTGAGATGGGCAGATAAGTTAACTAACCTCATTGTGGTAATAATTTCACTGTATATGTGTGTATCAAGTATCACTTCGCATATCTTAAACTTACACAGTTATATGACAATTTTATCTCATGCAGGCTGGAAAAATAATAGTGATTCTTTTAAGGAGAGGATGAGGACCAATTAAGGGGATACAGAGTATTGTGGAGTGTTAACAATATTCTGTACTTTGATTTAGGTGAAGAGTTATATGTGTGCATTCAATTTTTACAAAATCCTTAACTATTTAATTTTGCCCTTTACTGTTTGCCAATTCTCATTTTTTTTTTTTTAAGTTTGCAAGGTAAGTGATAAAATCAAAGCACAGAACCTGGCACTCCAATGACTGATAAAACATAAACTTCACTGAAAGAAAGAAGGTGCTTTGAATAGACTCTGTATTATCAAGTTAAATCTTCTGACAGAAACTCAGAATTTAAAGTTCAATTACCAGGCAATCACCTTAAGTGAAACAGAATACAGAAACTGGGTATCTGAAGATGAAGCCAAGTCTATTACTCTGATGTATGACTCTCTGCAGGGTTGGTATGGATTCAACTGGCTAATTTCCATCCACATAATAAATCCTTCAACAAGAGCTCAAGCCAAGATGAATCCTCAGCAAGTTCACTTTAACCTCTGTAGCACATATAGATTTTTCTTTCTCAAAGATTATGAGTTGTTACAACTTATAATCATTTAACTGTACACTAAATTAGAAGAAAAATAATCATTATGCCATCTAATACTTTCATACTAAAGTATGTTGACCCACCCTGATACAAAGTTGATATATTTGTGTGAGATTCCAAATTATAAATTTTTTCAATACCTATTATACAAAATCAATTTCATTCCAAAAATACCTGAAAAGATGTCTTAAATATTTTGGTCATATAAACATGATTTATGTGCTTAAGATTAACCAAATATAGCATGTCCAAACATGCAGATTCACTTAACTAAATCTGCTAAAAATATTGAAATATTGACTGCTTATGTTTCATCTATCCCTTCTGGATTGCTAACTGAAAAGGAAGTTAATATTATTTAGCTCTATTTTAATAGCTAACATCAATCTTCCCAGAAGTACTTGTATAATTGTATGGAAAAATGACTGCTTAGGATCAAACTGAGTTTCCTAAAGCATTTTTATATAGATTATCAAAATCTGTTTACCGGTCCTGTTACTTTGACCTATTACAAATGCACAGAATAGCAATGAGAATAAAGTGACCCAAATGCTTATATAATTTGATGGATATTTATATCATTTCAAAGCTAAAATATTTATTATCTTGCATTGAGCAAGAAAAATCACCACTGCTTTTACAACCCTAGTTTTGGTAGACTTTAAATAAATTCATAAACATATATTGCTAGTTCAATTTCCCAATTTTTTGTTTGTTTGTTACTCCTTAACATAATGAGAAATAAAAAATAAGGCACTCTCTGGGGAATTTGCCATAACAGGTGCACCTCATAGAAATGCAGACTGTTTTGTTTTTTTTTTTTAATCTGCACCTTGTCTTTTCTTCTTGCAGAACAAGAAAAGTGTCTATTTTCTTGTGAATTTACAAAAATGCTATGAAACACTCTCTGGAACTGATCCCAAATATGAAATGCAAGATGGATAGGATACCAAGAGTATTCAATGAAATACAACACCTAAAATGGTAGCAATCACAGGAAAAAAAATTATACATAATAGAACTGTATTTCAAGTTTGGAAGCAAGGGAGGCCTCCTTTTCCATAAATCTTTCAGTGAAATACTGATTAGAGCACAACTCTGATGCATTATTGAACAGACAAACCCTTGCACGGTAATTGATGGTGGCACTCTGATTTAATGATCCTTATTTTTAAAGCTAATTAAAGAAATTGAGTCATGTTCAAAGGGGATTAGCTTAATGTGACAAGATTATTTTGGACATAAAGTACCTTCATAGCTCCTGAACTAAGCATGATACAAAATGGAGCAGCAAATTATAAGGTGATGGGAAGGGGGACATTTTCTGATGGAATAAGACTAATTTTACATTTTCTATGTGAATTTCTTTTCATTCATTCAGATGCATACTGAGCACTTCAAATGTTCAAGACATTGGGCTCTAGGGGATGGGACAGCAATTAAAGAGATAAAATGCTTTACATAATCACTAATATGTTAGATACCCTATAAAATTGCTCCACCAGGCATAGTTCACCCACCTACTAAGATAGAATACCTTTCTTTCCATTGCTATGAATTGTTGAATAGCAAAGCAGATAGTGGACAAGAATTTGTAGATATTCTTAAAGTAGCCATTGAAAACCACTGGGTGATAAATTTAAAATATATGATTACTGAATTTAGAAAATAATTCCTTAACCCAAAAATGTTTAAGCAGTCATTTTGACTAATCAAAATGTAAATTTTCTGCATCTGCCTCTGCAAAGTTTCAGTGGCACATTTGTCCTAAAATTTCCATGTGCTAAATAAAAAGGATAAATGATCAGCCAAGAAACTCAAGATGAAAGGCAAGGAAAAAAATGAACTAAAGAGTATGTAAGACTCTTCTTGCCTTCTCCCTTTTATATATAGAAAGGCATATATAAATGATCTATGTTAATAATCTACCCGAAGCAATGCCCATTGTTATATACTATTAAATAACAAGATCAAGTACAAAACTGTAAAGCCTATACAACATAACTGATGTTGTCAAGTTAAACGAATGGCCACATGGCAGGATATATTTTAGAATGTTCTAGTCTTCAGTCAGAGCTCCATCTATGAAAATTCTATTTATTCTTAAAATTACATCATAATTAGAATCAATACACAATACACTAAAATGTCAGGCACAGTCAGCATAATGCAGAGCATTCAATGTGTATTTTATAAACTAATTTTTAAAGGTCTAAGTTTCACTAAAATCTATAGGAATACTCATAGTTGAAAAGATTCCCCCAAATTTCCTAAAATGCATATGAATACCTGAGTAACAACTGCAAAATAATCTGAACTTAAAACAATCACAGTTTTGCTACAAATTTTTTTCATTACTGTTATAAGATAGATTTTAAGTTTACCATTAAAAAAAAGTTAAGTTGTAGAATGAAATAAGATATTATAGGATTCTTTAACCTGTCCTCTGAGCTCCTAAAATTCCAATTAAAGTCTACTAATTTCAAAAGCAATGGTTTCTTTTTCATACTTGTTTGATTTTTTTGATAGTATTTACTTCTTACTGTTATTAGGGGAGAGGTGTCTGTGATAGGTTGGAAAAAGGGAACCAAACTTATCAGCTCTTCTCATCAAGAGCAATAGTCTGCTACTCCTGGCCCCCTTAAGTCACTTTAAAAAATTCATGATGGAGGGGGCACCTGGGTGTCTCAGTTGGTTAAGCAGCTGCCTTTGGCTCAGGTCATGATCCCTGCAGTCCTAGGATCAAGCCCCTCACTGGGATCTCTGCTAGGTGGGGAGTATGCTTGTCTTTCTGCCCCTCCCCCTTCAGCCCCACTCTTCCCCCTCCCTTGGCCCTGTCCTCCCCCTTCCTTGTGCTCTCTTGCTTGTACTGTCTTTGCTCATGCTCTCTGTTACTCTCAAATAAATAAATCATTTAAAAAAAAGTTCTTGATGAAGTAGTTAAAAAAATTCTTGATGAAGTAGTTTTATTCAGTCTTGACTCTTGCATATACATCTTTTTAATATTATGTGATTCAAAATGAAAAGTGAACATAACACAATTCTGCTGTATAAAAAATACAACTCTGGTCAGTGTACTTGGGTGACTCAGTTAAGCGTGTCTGCCTTCTGCTCTGGTCATGATCTCGGGGTCCTGGGATAAAGCCCTGTGCCTGGCTCCATGTTCAGTGGTGGGCTTGATTCTCCCTCTCTCTCTGCAAACTGCTCCCCCTGCTTGTGCACTCTCTGACAAATAAATAAATAGAATCTTTTAAAAAAGAAAAAAATTACAACTCTCCTCTAGAGGAAAAGCACTATTGTTTGAGTTGCAAGCTGAACTAGCTATTTGTCTCATGAGCACATTACTTGAAAAAAACAAATGAAAGTAAAGAAAAAGTACAAAGTTGGTATGTGGCAGGCAATTTTTCAAAAGTAAAGTAAAGCTTTCACTTCAAGTTAAAGATCTGACAGTAATTGTTGCCAATAGTAAAATCTGAGGTTTCAAGTGAAAATGAGAATTTTGGAAAACTTGTTATATGCCACCCTAAGCCTGACACCTTTCCATAATTTAAAGACTACTGATAATACCAGAAGAAACATTAGCAAGTATAAATTTTTGATATTATATAATAAAATGTGAAATGTAATTTTCCTGCTTTTCAAGTTTTCCAGATGACCAATTTATTATAAAATTATGTATGGTCAAAAAAAATATTAAAAGCCAAGACAGATTTTACTGTAAAAGATTACAAAATGTTTACTGATTTCATTTCTGATTTCACCTTATAACTAAACTTTAAGAAACAACCAAGTGGGGGCACCTGGGTGGCTCACTCAATTGAGCATCTGACTCCTGGATGGGCTCAAGTCATGATCTCAGGGTCATGGGACCAAGCCCTGCATCAAGCTCCATGTTGGGCTCCATGCTCAGTGGAGACCCTGCTTGAGCTTCTCTCTCTGCCCTTACCCCTGCCCCCTGCCTGCCTGCTTATACACATGTGCTCTCTCCCTTAAATAAATCTTGAAAAGAGAAAAAAGAGAAGTGAAGTGAAGTGAAGTGAAGTGAAGAGAAGAGAAGAGAAGAGAAGACAAAAAAAAAGAAAAGAAAAGAAAAGAAGGGAAAAGAAGGGAGGAAGACAGAGAAAGAACCAAAGAAAGAAAGAAAGAACCAATAGATTTGTGCACTACCAAAGAAGGATATCCACAAAAAGGCTATCCTCTTCCCTTTGCCAGCTAAATATCTGCATGAAGCCAGATGCTCTCCATATACATCTACTAAAACAACAAATCCAAACAAATCAAATGCAGAAGCAGATATGAGAATCCAGTGTTCTATTAAAAAACATTAGAGATGTGAGAAGAGGTAAAACAATGCCACTCTTCTAATTTTTAAAGCAACGGATTTATTACTGCTCTTTTCAAGTCAATTAATAAATATTTAAAATATTTCTCAATTTTAATTTCTAACCTGATAAATACCAATGTAAGAAAACCACATAAATTAAAGCTCTTTGAGGTCTTTAGTAATTTTTAAGAGTGTGATGGGGTCTTGAAACCAAAATGTTTGAGATTGGCTGCCTTAGAATATTAAATTTCAGTAGGAGGACAAAGCACCAAGAAGAGAATCAATATACTGAATGCCTGGTAAACACCTGTCTTATGCTTTAGACTTTTTAGATCCATGTTATTTATTCCCATATTACAACTAATGGAAGAGCAAAAAAGAGGTTCAGTGAAGAGATATACATACATACACACACATATATATATATATGTATGTATATCTTCATTTTAAGAAACAAACTCTGGTTTAAAGTCATTTACTGATAAGCATCAATGCCACAATATGAGTCTGGGCTGTGTCTGCCTCCAAATCCTATCACACTATGCTGCCAGCATCTGAGGTCAGACATAACGAAGGCCTCAAACCACCAGGATATCCTTAAGTCATATTCATATTGCTGTTTACAAGGACAGCGAAACAAAAATGACAGAGCCTTTTGATTAAGACCTAGGGTCTGAAGTCAGCCAACCTACATTTATTCTTTTTATTTTTATTTTTTTAAAGATTTATTTATTTATTTGACAGAGAGAAACACAGCCAGAGAGGGAACACAAGGAGGGGGAGTGTGAGAGGGAGAAGCAGGCTTCCCACCGAGCAGGGAGCCCGATGTGGGGCTCGATCCCAGGTCTCCGGGATCATGACCTGAGCCGAAGGCAGTCGCTTAACCAACTGAGCCACCCAGGCGCCCCCAGCCAACCTACATTTAAATACTAGCTCCAGCATATAACCTCCTGGGACATCCATGTCCCTATCCATAAAGTTAGGAAAATAACATTATCGAGTACATCCATCTACTACTATCTACCACGTTAGAGTACTGTTGCAATGATGAAACAGAAACTTATAATAGTTCCTGGCACAGTAAGAATTTCATACATGCTAATCACTATGATGATGATGATGGTGAAGAGTGGTGCCTCCTTCCAATATGGTTACCAGGAAAAACACAAGGTCTTCAAAGTAACTTCAGTTATTTGGCTAATTTATTTATACTAAAAATTATTTCTCTGGCAAGAAATGATAAATACTGATGCACAACAGTTCTGAATTTTCATGAATACTTACATATCTCTTTATGAAGCATTTATTGAACTTAAGTAAAATATCATATTAGGTACAAAGTAGTCAAAGATGAATATGGTATGATTTTATCCCCAAATTAGTAAATGGTTTTTTTTTTTTTTTTTTAAAGATTTTATTTATTTGACAGAGAAACACAGCCAGAGAGGGAACACAAGCAGGGGGAGTGAGAGAGGGAGAAGCAGGCTTCCCACCGAGCGGGGAGCCCCATGCAGGGCTCGATCCCGGGTCTCTGGGATCATGACCTGAGCCGTAGGCAGTCGCTTAACCAACTAAGCCACCCAGGCACCCCAAATTAGTAAATGGTTTTCAAACAAATATGAAATGCACTTAATTCCAAAACTCCTTTTTGTGCTTGGTAAGAACAAATGGCAAGTGAACGCTGCATATATACCATGGTCTAAGCACGTGTGTTGATGTGTATTTACAGAATACCTTTTCTTCATTTAAATCTCAACACTTCTGTGCATTCTTAGCAAAATTTCCAAGGGAAAAAAAATTAAAAAACACAGATTGACCAAAAGTAATAATTCTTATCAAAATATGCTGAAACTTTCTACATCAAAGGGGTGAAAGTATTCAAATTAAGTAAATCAATATACCTTAAATGCCAAGACAAAAAGAAATTTGGAAACTGAAAACATAGGGGGCACCTGGGGTGGTTCAGATGGTTAAGCATCTGACTTCTCAAGTCATGGTCTCAGGGTCCTAGGATTGAGCGGTGCACTGGGGGGATGGGGTGGGGATTCTGAACTCAGCAGGGAGTCTGCTTGTCCCTCTCCCTCTGCCCTACCCCCCCACCCACACACTCTCTCTCAAATAAATAAACAAAATCTTTAAAAAAGAGAGCAAAATTGGAAACTTAGATGAACAACATGTTAGAATGTTTGTAGTGTTTTTTCTATCAGTCCCACATTTCTAGGAGACAAATAAAACTGATTCACAGTTCACAGACTGCTTAGAGGAAAATAAAACCAAACCTTAGAGACAAGTTTAAATATATGGAAATGAGCACATAAAGACTGATGGTACTTTGTCACACTGTCTCTCCTTCCACTATTATCCTATTTAGTCCGCATCTACTTTTACAGACTGTAAAAGCTAGCATACTCATTTAAAAAGCAGAATGAAAGTTCTGGTTTATACTGAAAAGGTCCTCTGGTTAAAATTTGGGGAGAATTTAAGGAAATGGCAAATTTAATGACCCTGAATTTACTAAACATTAAGTGCATTTCCCTTTACTAATGCTAATAACTGTTTCCCTAACCTATTGGCTCCTCTACAGCAGAGAACTAAGGGTTTCAAAACAGTGTGTGACAGACACAGTCTTCTAAACCTACCAGTGAATAATTGTGCGGTTCAGATTAAGTTACACACCACAGCCTCAGTTTCTTTATGGACAAAACAGGGATCATGTACACTTCATACGGCTGATGGACTAGTCAGATGAGACAACATTCACACCACATGGGAGCTTCCTATAGCTGATGGTGGTTATTCCTGTTAGAGGGCTTCAAATGTAAACCAACCTCTATTATTCTTAAATTCTCAGGTTAAAAACTCATTTAGGTTATACCCAGTAAATTTCACATTTTTCCCTCTTCTCCAAAGACTATTTAACTTTGTCACAAAAACACCATACAATTAGCACCATTTGCTGTTTCAGACACACATGCATACCCAGTAGCAAGATGGTGTTGCATTTTAATCTAGCACTGTATAAAAAGCTTGAACAGTGCCTTCTTGCCCAGGATAAAACAAGAATTTTAGTCCCTCAAAGGCTCTATATTTACAAACTTTTGGTTAAAGGAACAAACATTTAAAAGCTGTTATTGTACCAAAAATAAAGTATTTGAAATTCCTACAGTAAATAAACTCTATGGTAAATGTAAAAACATAAAAATCTCTCCTTCTCTTTTAACTTCTCCTAGATAATGTATGTTGAAGTCTCACGAAACAGATTCTTTCCTGTTAGGCAGCTGCAATACTCTATCATAAAAGTAAAACCATTTTGAGGGTAAGAAAAATATTTTTTTCATTTTCACAAGCAACATCACTTGGAAGAATTCCATTCCATTTTTAGATAATTCCTGTTAATGGGGTCAAGACAGATTTTCTTTCTCTCTATACTTCTTCCCCCCACACTATCAAGTCATAATTTAACCCAGGCATTCTTGGGAGACAGCAATTATCCCCCTTTACTGAGAGCATGCCCACAAATAAATCTTCTCCATTTTAGTCTCAAATTAGAAACCATAGAGAGAAGGGTGATTTTTTTTTTTTTTTTGCCATTTATATAATAAAGGTAAGGAAACACGGGCATTTCTGCTCCCTACTATGAATCCTACAAAACTGTATCTTCCTGCTTACCAAATTCAGAGCAGAGCAACAAAATGCCCAGTTATCAAAATTCTCATCTTTTCATCAACCTAAAAAATATAACTGTAAAAAATTACCAGTGCTGCTGATGCCACTGCTTAAAAGCAACAAATCTCAGCAGTCTGGTCCTGAACATGATGTGGCAGTTTCATAAAGGAGTAGCCACAGAACAGTGGCTCTCCAGGTGTGCCCCTGGATGGCAGTGCTCCAGACAGCGCCTCCTGCTTACATCAGATATCTGAATGTGACCCTGTGAAATATACATTGACTACTTATTTCTCCAGGTTCTCTGAAAGTTGTTCCTCTTTTAATGCTCCAGAGCATCAGAAAACATACATGGTATACAGTACACTTCAGCAGAAAAGCCATCATTAAATCAGGATATGGTGCTACATCCTTAGTACATACTCTCCATATACCTTATTCTTAGAAAGATGAAAGAAGTATTTCTTTGAAGAACAATTCATGTATTTCATGATTATAATTAAAGGTCTTGTCTGTTAAAAGGTCAGTAAAGCCTTCACCTTAATTGTGTTAGCAGTAAAAAATGTCTCCACATATTGCTATATGCCCAATCACCTTTACTTGAGAACAACTTCTCTCTACCATTGTAAAAACTATTTCCTCTATCTGAAATAATTTCCCCATTCACTGCAGAGAAGTCCTACTCATTTTTAAGACCCATCTTATATGTTACCTCAAATGTAAAGTTTTCCTGTAGTCAAATTTAATAATTCCTTATCCCACTCACTTATTTACTTACATAAAACAAATATATATTCTTTCCTCCTCTAGATAATGAGAACCTTTGTCTTATTTATTCATAGTATTTTTATTGACTTTATTAATAAATGATTATAAGCCTTCTAAAAAAGCACCCATGAGAAAACCCTCCCATTGCCAAGGAAAATTTGGCTCACTGAATGGTATCTCGTACTGAGCAATATATAACCCCTACTGTGCTCTTACTCTCTCTCTGTGCATGTGCGTGTATGTGTGCATATATATTTTATATACATGTATATGTATATGTATATTTATATAATTGTTGCCTTTCTTCCCAAGAAATGAAAATTAAATGAAAATACTCAATTTTAGTAATCCAAGGTCCTTGGAATATCCAGTTCACTGATATTTTTATTTGTTTTTTGTTTAAATCTACCTTGCAATCAACCATGAGGCCATACGTTTTGCCATCAGAAGTTGTTCCAAATTCTTTTGGGAATGTGAACAGGTAAGACTTAAAAGCATAGAAATATAAGACAAAACTTTTATACCACAAACATTGTATTCCAAAATAAACAAGAAGGACCTACTTTATCTAATCAACAATGAACACTAATTTCCAACCTACTTCTACGTTAAGTCAACATCTCTCCAATTATGTCAAGAGATGTCATAAGATTTCCAAGGAAATACTTAGAAAAAAATCTGGCTTAACTTTGTATGCATGTATATATGTACACATTATGCATTTGGATAATATGCATATAAGCCAACACTTTCCTGGGGAAAAGGTGAATGAACAAGGGAGCATGGAAACATCAAACAACTAAACAACCGCAAAATAATAGAATAGCAACCCCAAAAAGCCCATAAATCACAGATATGGAGAAACCTCCAGAATATGCTGAGCCCTGAGGCTTGTTTCCCATATCTGCAGCATTTGTAACCTGAGTTATACACATTATTTCTTCCATCTTAGAATTGGTCTCAGTTGTCACAGCTTTAAAAAAAAAAAAAAACTCAGCAGTGTCAATTTCTAAGTATTAGTCTTAAATTTTTACTGAAATCAGTAATTTTAATCCACAGTTTTTCTACAAATAACTCATGGTAAGGACATTTAATTTCATGTGTATAGTCAATTCATAAAGCAGGCAACTAATTAATCAGGGAAGTTGTATCCACCTCTACTGGACTGGAGAAACATCACAGCCTAAATATGCAAATCCAATATCTTCATGGCTGACAAGTTTCTATTATTAAATGGCTAACGTGTTTATTTCCCCCACAATAGCTGGATTTCTGTCATGAATACGCATTGAGCCCTGCAGTTATTAGCTGTGAGGACTAGGTGACAGTGAGGACACTACTTGAGAATTTGCATCTGACAGATCATTGACACACAGGCACAGTTCTTTTTTTTTTTTCTCCTCTTCACTTAAACAGGAATCATGCAATAGGAAAGGAACTGGAGCTATTAGAGATTATTCAGGTTTAATAGCACACATCCTTTTAGCTGGCGGTGAGAACAATACACAGTGTGGCAGAGTTAAACAGAGGCATCAATTATGCTCTCAGACCTGTTAATATTTTTGACAATATTTAAATAGCACATCCCTTCAGGGCATGGTTTTTTTGCCCTCTCAGTTACACACCTGTCAAATGTTTAATTTGCCAAAGGGAAACAGTTTGATTTCTAAGGGCAGTCTTAATACTGAAGAAGCAAATTGGAAAAATCACGCATTATTGAATAGAAGTAATGAGAAGGATCTGAGGGGGAAAAATAGCTTAATTCAACATGGCATGTCAGCATCTGTCATTAATGCAGCAACATGATCACATTCTCCAATATGCTGTATTTACCTCAGGCTTTTCGATTATTCACTCCTTTCACTTTCTAAAACGTAAAAGGATGATGATGGAGTAAAGTTGGAGAAGTTAAATTTTTTGGTAATACTGAAAAAGACAGAGACACTCACTTGTACCCACTGTGCATATAAAATTACACATCTGAAAATATAACTCAGGTAAAAGATAAGAAACAGAACCTAGCCACTGGTCAGATCGGTATACCTACTGGTTTAAAAACACAAAACAAACTTCATTCCTAAGTTCACTAATTAAATATTAATTATAAATATTAACAAATTAGCAGGTAGTAAACTACACAGAAAACCCAATTCTAACATGGTAAGTCTGTAATATTTATGTTTAAACTTCAAAACAGAAAATAATACAAGGGTTTTTTGTTGTTGTTGTTGTTGTTGTTTTAAAGATTTTATTTATTTGACAGAGAGAAACACAGCGAGAGAGGGAATACAAGCAGGGGGAGTGAGAGAAGGAGAAGCAGGCTTCCCGCCGAACAGGGAGTCTGTCTGATGTGGGGCTCGATCCCAGGACTCTGGGATCATGACCTGAGCCAAAGGCAGATGCTTAACAACTGAGCCACCCAAGCGCCCCAGAAAATAATACTAGGTTTGGAAATGTAGTCTAGTCATTCAAGAAAAACATGATTCAACAAAAGAAAATGAGTTAGTAAGAATGAAGACTAAAGTGAAGGGTCACAGAAACTATGAGAGAGATGGATGGTTTTTCAAATTGAACTCCCGTTATATAGGGGCCAAGTGTCCAAGAAAAAAAAAAAAAAGAAAGAAAAAGATGTGAGACAGGCTGCAGAATCACAAAAAGGAAAATACTGC
>PITA01021439.1:0-32665 GCA_004023965.1 Spilogale gracilis
AAAAAAAAAAAAAAAAAAAAAAAACAGCCACAGATCCAAAATGGAGTCACCTGTTCTAGGCTCACATCAACAAACCAGGGTTTAATACCTAATAACTGTAGTTTTAACCTTTCCCAGGAAATGGAGTCCTAACCAATCTGGAATTTTCTAGTCAGCACTGGTATGGTTATCCAGCTAATAAGATCCAAAGGGAGATGACGTTGCCTGAAATAACTCCTTTTTAAAATTTTTATTATTTTAATTTTAATTTTAATTTTTATTATTTTTTTGTGACTTCCCAGTCCTGTTTTTAAAAATCTTTTCCTTTCTAGGGGCACCTGGGTGGCTCAATCATTAAGCATCTGTCTCCTGCTCAGGTCATGATCCTGGAGTCCTAGGATCCAGCCCCACACTGGGCTCCCTGCTCAGCAGGAAATGTGCTTCTCCCTCTCCCACTCCCCCTGCTGTGTTTCCTCTCTCACTGTGTCTCTCTCTGTCAAATAAATAAATAAAAATCTTAAAAAAAAATCTTTTTCTTTCTGGATCCCTTGGAAGCTCTTTTCTACTAGCTAGATGGGATGTTACCTGATTTTAATTGTCTAATGAAGCCAATTAGATCTTTAAAATTTACTCAGTTGAATTTTTGTTATTTAACAGAGCAAGAACTTTCCTCTTATCTAAAATTATTTATCATCATGATATGTTAGAAATATGTGCTATGCCAGGAACTTATAATATATTATCTAATTTAACAGTGACTAAGTCTTTTAGAAGCTTAAAGACTTTTTTAAAAAATATTTTATTTATTTATTTGACAGACAGAGAGATCACAGGTAGGCAGAGAGGCAGGCAGAGAGAGAAGGGGAAGCAGGCTCCCTACTGAGCAGAGAGCCTGATGTGGGGCTCCATCCCAGGACTCTGAGATCATGACCTGAGCCGAAGGCAGAGGCTTTAACCCACTGAGCCACCCAGGTGCCCCAAGGATATTTTTTAATATATATTTTTAAATTTAAATTCAATTAGTCAACATATAGTACATCATTAGTTTCAGATGTGGAGTAAGGAATTATTGAAGAAAAAGGTAAAATCATGATTCTTATAGAAATATAAAAATGAGCAAATTTTGAAGGATTTATTTATTCATATGATTTGAGGGAGCCAGGCAGTTGATATAGTCTGTTCAAAGGATAACTAAGAATTAATGCAAATTTATATGGAATAAAGAAATGTTGAGACAAATTACAAATGGGGCAAAATTCATTTTTTTCTATTGCAGAATCAATTAAAATCACTGCCAGACAGGACAGAATCTGCAGAATCTGATAACTTTGAATGGTATATTATAGACAGTAGATAGTTTTTATTTTTTATTTGATATTTTATTTTATTTTTCTTTATTTTTCTTTATTTTATTATTTTTTAAGATTTTATTTATTTATTTGGCAGAGAGAAACACAGTGAGAGAGGGAACACAAGCAGGGGGAGTGAGAGAGGCAGAAAAGACTTCCCACCGAGCACGGAGCCCAGTGTGAGGGTCGATCCCGGGTCTCCGGGATCATGACCTGAGCTAAAGGCAGTTGCTTAACCAACTGAACCATCCAGGTGCCCCTATTTTTATTTTTTTTTAAAGATTTTGTTTATTTCTTTGACAGAGATATAGAGAGAGACAGCAAGAGAATGAACAGAAGCAGGGAGAATGGGAGAGGGAGAAGCAGGCTTCCCACTGAGCAGGGAGCCCAACGTGGGGCTCAATTCCAGGACCCTGGATCATGACCTCAGCTGAAGGTAGACACTTAATAACTGAGCAACCAAGGCGCCCCAGCAGATTTTTTTTTTTTAACAAGACTTCTTTTCTACTTAAATAATTTCTGATTACACAGCTAGTACCCAGAGGAAAGAGATAAACCCAGATGAACTTCCCTCTTACCTAAAATTATTTATCATCACGATTTACAAAAACTGTAGATGCTTCAAGTATTACTAAAGCGTTATCACATCTTTTTTTGTTAGTTTGCTCTTGTGATAATATTAAGTTTTTTGATAGCATTTATAACATCTATCTTCTTATATATAATTATATTATTTATGTAGCTGCAATCAGAATTGGAAATAATTTTGCAACACTTCCTTTTGGGGGAAATGTGTATTAAAATTTAATTGAAGAATAATTACTCAAAATAGATTACTTTATACTTTTTATTGTTTTTATTTCATGAATTGACAGTTTATTATTACTTCTTTTTTTTTCCCCTCAAGACAAGCTCATTACAAGAATTATTTCATAATAAAACAGTTTTTTACGATTATGGGAAAAACACTAGATTTTGGTGTCCAGTCAGCAGATCTGGTTGTAGCTATGGTATTAAGGCAGACAAATCAATTTCAATATGTCTTAGTTTAGTAATCTGAAGGGGGATTAAATAAATCTCTCAAATTCTTTCTAATTTTATCATTAAAAGAGTGTCTTAATGTAAGGTTATTACTCTATAATTTTATTGTTAAGGCATAAATTTAAATGGTAAAACATGATTTCATATAGATATGAAACTAACACATGATTAAGATTTTAACTTGCTGTTAATGAGAGAATCTATCATATGTGACGAGTTCAAAGGAGAAACCAAAAAAGGAGCACATTTATAGATCAAAAATTCTGAATGGATTTGTAAATGCATCTAAAATTAGCTTTTCCAGACGTGGGGTGGAGGAGGAAAGCCAATGAACCTCATCCAGAAATAATCCAGAAATTATTTGTATGTTAGTAGACCAGCCTCATTTGCATTTCCTTCACTTGTCTATAATTTACAGAGTTGCAAAATAGCTCCAAGACAGTGAAAGACACAGAGGCCCCCTAGAATCAGAAAATAACGCTGTAGAGAATGCTCTAAACAATAAAGTACAATTTTTCTCTACATGTTCATGTAAACAAACTTTAAACTGACCATATCCTTATTCTCTAAAATGAGAATGTTGGGGCGCCTGGGTGGCTCAGTTGGTTAAGCGACTGCCTTCAGCTCAGGTCATGATCCTGCAGACCCGGGATTGAGCCCCACATCAGGCTTTCTGCTAGGCGGGAAGCCTGCTTCTCCCTCTCTCAGTCCCTCTGCTTGTGTTCCCTCTCTAGCTGTATTTCTCTCTGTCAAATAAATAAATACAATCTTTAAAAAAAAATAAGAATAAAAAAATGAGAATGTTGACTGTGAGAATTTTGTGCGTATTGAAATATGAGGGTATAGTCAGCAGTTTAGTATGGAAAGTTTTAATTTACTTGATATTTAAACATTTTTAATCCATTAATAGGTATTAGTCAAGAAGAGTGGGCTGTGAGAAAGATTTGTATCAGATCAACTTGGGTTGACATGCTGACTCTGTGTTTCATGACCTGTGTAGTAAGTGATATCAACTTTAAGTGTAAATTTCTTCATATGCCATAATAACAACACTTCCCTTTAAGAGGTGTTGTGCATTTACCTGTATGGTTTCAGGAATACATTTGTTAGGTTGTGATGGAAGGGACCTGAGAAAGAGGGGAGAGGGAAGGCAAAGAAGAGGTGGCAAAGGAGTAGAAGAAAGAGAGAAATCATGGTGATTGCTATTAATGTTTTTAAGAAACACAAACTAAGAAAGAAATTTGACTGCCTTAAAGAAATGGGGAAGAATAAAGGAAAAAAAGAACATAATTAAAGGTAAAAATATATGATGCAGGTAATAAGTACTTCAAGAAGGCCAGTAAGGCAGGAAGGAGTCTGAGGATTTCCTTAGTTATGAATGAAGCCCACCTCATGAAGAATTTGGGATTTAATCTTTCCCTTCAGAATTAATTATTTTAAGTTGTGAGAGAGTATATAGTAAAGACAGATGGATGAAATGGGAAAGACCAGTGACTGTAGGCATCAGATGAAATACCTTATCATAAAGGTCTTAAATAACGGGTAAAGAATATGGAAGAGAATTTGAAAACACACGTACTAAGGAACAAAACTTAAAGAGATTGTACCCGGGGTGACTTTAGAGCCAAGCCCTGACTATGAGAACTCCTTCCCCTTCCCCATACCCAATCTGTTTTACCTGTTCCTGAACTGTGCGTTGGAAGAAAAAAACCTCTCTGACAAACTAACTCTGACTGGCCGAGGGGCTGGGGACCTGTGAGTTAGCTGAAAAGAGGCGGATTAAAAGGAGAAAAAACAAGGTTTATTTACACATGCATGTGAGAGTACTCGCAATGACTAACTCCCTGAATAGCCAGAAGTAAAGGTCTATATATAAACTTAACAAAAAGGAAAGTAGGAGAGAGGTTTATGGCTGCAGTTGGGGAAGTATTTGGCTATTTGATACTAGTAAATAAGTTGAATTTATACTTCCTGGCCCTAAGAGTCAATCTTCTTCTAAACAGGAAGCTCCCTCCCTCAGAGAAGATCAAGGGCAGCTGTATTTTTGGAAGGCTTTCCTCAAGATTAGGGAATGTTTCTTTCCATGGCTGCCGATTGTTCATACACTTTCAGCTTAAACTAATTTTCATATCACTCTTGTGGGCTCTTAAACCCTTCTTTTCTGCCATTTAAGACTTCCCAAAGAAGAATCTGGGTTAATTTTTGTGGAGAAGATTCAGTTCAGAAGTAAGATACTTGCAAAGTGAAATAAGAATGTAAATTAGAACAAAGACAAGTAAGCATGAAAGACCAAGAACTGTACATCATCACGTATTCTGTTGCATCATTCTTCAAGTTCTGTGAGTGGAGGGTGTTTCCTGGATGGTAAGAGTAATGAGGAATTTAGTGAGGGACATTTTGATGGAAGAATAAAAAAAGTAAAGAATAATCAGAGCAGCCTTCAAATCCAGTTTTTGGGTCCAGAATTCAGCCTAGTCAAAATGAGTTTTAAAGGCTTCAGTGTTTTTTGTTTGATTGGAGTGAATATGGCAGTAGATTGCAGTTTACAGGATTTCCTGGTTTGCAGTTTCAGTGTATTTGTTGTTGGCATAGGCATCAATGTCACAATCATGGTTATTTCCCAAAGAATTGAAGACAGAGGTGTTCTGGGGAACTTCTTGAGTGGCCCGACTGTTGTGGTGATGAGTCCTTTGTAGTTTGTATACACTCGTCCAGTTTCAGCTCACAGGTCTTCAGGGAAAGGGCAGCTGCATTAACTGAGAATGTCAATAAGAATCTGGGCAGTAAGGTTTAAACCTTTTTTGCCATGGTTAAAGATTTGATGAAATTTCATTTTTAAAATAATGCAACATGACAATGAAATTAGGTAGCTTTTGTAATGTACAACATTTTATATAACTGCAAGTAAGACTTATAACATTACTGTTGTCTCATATTAGGCAAGAAAGTATCAGGACATAGGCACATAGAGGATACTTACAAATTTCTAGAAACTTTATATAATTCCTGAAATATTTATATTAATAATATTTATTCATATGAAATTTAGGGACAGATTAAGCATTTCTTACATGACAATGATTTTCATACAATTCAACATATCAAATAAACTTAATTATTTTAACATTCCCATTTTACAAGGTGAAAAGACAAACCCTTGGCACTTCCAGGGACCCTCTGGGAAATCTTAAAGTCAATTTATGATCAATATTTCATTTAGAATTTGATGTTGTTTTGTTTTGATTGTTCTAATCTTACTGATCTGAAAGTTATACATCATGCTTCCTCTATTCTAGGGATTAACTTTTAAATTTCACATAAATACTACAACTTGAATTTTTCTAATGATATCTAGATTAAATTGGACCAGAATGTACAAGTTCATTTCCATCTGCTCTAATGACCATAACATTCAATGTTATTATTATCTTTATTAGTTGTAGATCATTATTCTTCGTTAAATCAATACCTATTCAAGCTTAACAAAATCAGGCTCTCATTCACTAGTCAGGAAAATCTCAGAAGAAAAGGAAGGGGGGCTTCATGTTTTATAGAGGCAGATGCACAATGGAATTAGTGATAAGGAAGTATGGAGGAAAGTCTTACCCAGGAACTTGTGGTTAGCCATTTCTTGGAACAAAAGTATTCTGGGTGAACTTCTTAACCACTGGTGTTTTTGCAGGAATAGAGAGCTCAGATAAAGCTCAACATTCCCATAGTGACAAGTCTAAGATTAAATTTCTTGGTTTTGTTTTTATTTTGCTTATAACTTTGCTGATACTCTGTAGTATCTTCTTGCATTCAGTATTCTTTCTGTTTCCTTGTATGTAATTTTTAAACATTATGATTTTTATAACTCAATAGTACAAAGACAATTCAATTCAAAATAGACAAAGGATCTGAACAGAGGTTGCTAGGAAGAAGATAAGTAAATGGACAATAAGCACACAAAAAAGTGTTCAAAATATTTAATCATGAGGAAAATGCTAATCAAAACCATAATGAACTACCAGTACACTCTCAGTAGAATGACTGATAAAAAAGTCAGATAATAACAAATATTGAAAATAATGTAGTAAAGTTTAAGCCTTCATACACTATTGGTTGGAATGTAGAATAGTGTGGTTATTTTGTCAGCTATAAATAAAGTGTTATATCCATACAATGGAATATTATTCACGCAGAAAACAGGGAATGTAGTTAGTACTGATATATCTACAGTATGGATGAACATTATGCTAAGTGCAAGGACTACATCAGAAAAGACAGACATACTCTGTGATTATCTTTATATAAAGTTTCCAATAAATCATTGCTAACAGAAAGTAGATTGGTGCTCATCTAGGGCTGAAGAGATTGGCATCAGACAGAGATAGTCTGCTAGTGGGTTAGGGGTTATTTTTTGGGGTGATGAAGCGTGGCAGTGGTTGCACAGCTCTATGAATATGCTAAAAACAATGAATAATATACTTTAATTACATGGAAAATAAGTTGTGTATCAATAAAGTGATAATAAAAATTAAGTTACATAAATTCATCAAATTTATTATATAAAGAGGAAAAAACCTTCATTACAGTATTTTCCCTTGGATTTCTTTTTTTTAACATTTAAACGTTTAAAATTTTTGAACATATATTTCTTAGGTCTTTTGTTGTGGCTTAATTTTGATAAATTGTATTTGCTCTTTTTATTTTTAACATTGCATTTTCTCCATACTGTTTGTTCTTTTATCTCAAAACTGTGTTGTAGATTTTGAACCTTAAAGCTTGTGTTCCTTCAAAGTTATATGTTATGGGACACCTGGGTGGCTCAGTTAGTTAATACACTGCCTTCAGCTCAGGTCATGATCCTGGAGTCCTGGAATCGAGACTCACATCAGGCTCCCAGCTCTGCGGGAAGTCTGCTTCTCCCTCTAACCTTCTCCCCTCATGCTTTCTCTCACTCACTCTTTCTTTCTCAAATAAATAAATAAAATCTTTAAAAAAAGTTATGTATTATTTTCATGTTTTAATCTCGCTTATGTAATAGGAAAATTCTTTGTTTATATATTTCAGTTTACTAATTTACTATTCAGCTGTTTGTACTCCAATACTAGGGTTTTGGTTTTATCAATATATATACATTCTAAGATGGAATATTTTTCTTTTTCATACACATTTTTCTCTTTTCAGTTATACAATATTTTTCATGATCATTTTTTCTCTCCAGGAATGAGTCTATTTTTGATGATACATGTTTAGTGTGTAACTATAACATGTCCAAATACTCATGTTAATAACTCAAATTAATAATACTTTATCAAATTTGAAAGAAAGAGTAAAGACAACAGAATTGACACCATTTTATTTTTTATTTTTTTTATTTTTTTGTTTTTTTTTTGACACCATTTTAAAAGAATAGTATAGAATATAAACCTAATGTATAATAAAAAGGAGATAGAAATGATAGGACCTTTGATTTGAAAATCAGATGTTCAGAAGCTCCTTGAATACTAAATAGCATCAGTTGGAGTTAAAAATTATTAAAACCCATAGATTTATTTTTAAATTAAAAAAAAATTATGAATAATAATCTACATATCAGAAGTTCTGCTGTCTCCTAATTTATAAGATTAATGCAAGGAAAAGTGGAGATCCAATAATGGTTGGCTCAATCTTTCATAAATATATGGTCTATTGAAGTTTACTTCCCACCAATTAAGTTAAAGAGTCTGGATTATATCATTTTCTGAGTTAGTTTTCAATTTTTGTAGGGTTAGGTATGGAAATCATTTAGACTAAACAAATTTTTACTGACTTTTTTAGAAAATGTGTTGCTAAACATAAAAAAAATTCTTAATCAAAAAAGAGAAAACATGTGTTCTAAATTTGCTGATGTTTTCTGTGATTTAAAAAAAGGAATTTAGGGGGCCTGGATGGCTCAGTTGGTTAAACGACTGCTTTCGGCTCAGGTCATGATCCCGGGGACCCTGGATGGAGACTGGTATCGTGCTCCCTGCTTGGCGGGAAGCCTGCTTCTCCCTCTCTCACTCCCCCTGCTTGTGTTCCCTCTCTGGCTGTGTTTCTCTCTGTCAAATAAATAAAATCTTTAAAAAAAATTAAAAAAGGAATTTAGAAGAATACTATTTTTATCACCTTACTTCAAGGCAGCGGTGACACGTTAGCCCTGAGAAAATCACTGCTTTTGAGAGAAAGTCATGATATGGAGAAATATTTTAATTATATAGGTTTAGAAATGTTTCTTTTAAAAAAAATATTTGTTGATTTATTTTGAGAGAGAGAGATTGCACAAGTGCACCAGCAGGGCAGACTCCCCGCTGAGAAGGGAGCATTACTCAGGACTTGATCTTAGGACTCTGAGGTCATGACCTGAGCCCAAACTAACAAACATTTAAAAGACTGAGCCACCCAGGTGCTCCTTTAGAAATGCTTCTATCATTATGTGATTTTGTTGCTATAAACAATGTGTACACACACACACACACACACACACACACACACAGAGACAGACACACACCTCAGTATTTTATATTTCAAAATTTCAAAACTTGTAAATGGAAACGTTTAACTTATTTAAAGTTATTCTAAATGAAGGGTTTCAGAAAATTTGAGCATGTTTTTAAAACATAAATGTGTGACATTTTCCTATCAGTTCTCAAAAACAACCAAGTGACATCAGGTATTATGAAAATTTACAAGCTTAATGTCAAAAATAACTTGTATAAATGACAGAATTTAACCATGAGCATCATGATCTAATAATCACAAATCAACAATGTATTCTGTTTCTTTAGATCTTTCTGAACTCTGAGGGATCTTTTTTCCTTTCTTAAGAAGCATCAAATTGCAATCATCACATGGTAAATGGATACACATTAAAATTTGCTACCTTTCGGAATGATGGTTGCCAAGGGCTGGAAGGAGGGGAGAATAATGTCATGGCCGGTGCGGCAATAGACGAAACCTGAGAGTAAGGAGACGTAGGAAAGACAGAGGTAGAGAGACGTATGGGAACAGGAGGGACAAGTGGATGATATCCAACAAGCCAACTTTATTCAGGATTTCACATCTTATATAGGAATCACTTACATAAGCATAGAATTAATGATTACCTCAGCCCCCTCAACCATGCTCAAACTCCATAGTGATCAAAGGAAAAACAACTGCAATTCTATCTCTGAGCGGGTAAGGGCTAGCTATGACCCCAAGCACACAGATCACTTATTCCTATACATCATGATCAGATGATTGTTACAGGGCCTATGTGCCGTCTTGGAATAACACCATGGACCCAATCATGCTTCAGTAAGAGCCCGAAAAGGCAGAGCAAGACATCAGGTGACCCAGGCAGGCAGGTACCGGTAGGTACCAGGAGTTTCACCTCTGGCTACTGCCCTAAACCTCCCAATGGGCTCAGCACCGGGCCTTTACCTGTGCACCCCACAAGGGGCAGGCACAGGGAGCCAGAGGCTACACTGCGACTGTTGACACCACGGGGTTGCCATGGGATCCCAACAGAATAAGGTACAAATTTTCAGTTTTGCAGGCTGAAAGAATGCTGAGATGGATGAAGGCAATGGTTGCACAACAAAGTGAGTGTACTTAATGCCACAACAATGGTTACAATGGTAAGTTTTGTTGTGTTTTTTACCACAATTAAAAAAAATGTTACTTGTAGGTAATGACATCAAATGGAAATATTTTTGTTCTTAGATTTTCTCTTTCCCAATTTTTCTATAATAAAGATATTTGTTTTTATGGCTACAAAAATAACAATTAAAAATTTTAATTATTATAACTTGTGATATGTGCATTTTAATATATTCCGAAGGAGTTTGTTCAATGGAATGCAAGTGATTATTGCAATAAAATATAATAAAGAAGGAAATTTTTCATTTAGGATTAGTCCATAAACTTTGTAATGAATTGTTAGAGAAGGGATATGCCTTAGCCACCCTCTGGGTCACAGGTTCTGCTCACCCTTGGGGACCGAGTGGAAAGGCCAGTTTGAAAGATTGACAGCTAGATGTGAAGATACTTTTTAGTAGGTAGGGGTGGGGTGGGACAGTTACTGGGGGCCATGGCTGAGTTTGGCTCCAGAGAACAATAAGGAAGCATTCAACATGAGGAGACAGATCTGTTTCATTTCTTTTTTCTCCTATCAGATCTTTTCTTTAGATTGAATATTCTTATTTCTTTTAGGTTTTGCACATTGAGCATGTTTTACAGAACTTTATTCCTTGTCACCTCTTCACCTTTATTCATCTCCTCTGATTGTCCTTTATTTACATCTTTTCTAAAGCAGGATCAAGAGGAAGTAAAAGTAGGGGTATTTTGCATATAGTCATTTTTCATTATTCAAAGATTCTGTATTTATGAATTTTCCTAGTAGTCAAAACTTATTTGTAATCCCCAAGTCAATACTCATGGCACTTTCATGGTTATTTGTGGTTGTTTGCAGACTGGCAAACAATTTGAGTTACCCAATCAAAATGTATGTTCCTACTTAAGGTAGATAACAAGGCAATGCTGCTTCCTTATTCCAGCTATAACTAGTGTCCTTTTTAATGCCATCATTTTGTACTGTTTGCTGTCTCTATTTAAAATGACCTTTAAGCAGGGTGCTGAAATGCTGTGTAGTGTTCATAAGCACAAGACTGTGATGTGCTTACAAAGAAAATATGTATATTCGATAAGCGTTCAGGAATGAGTTAGAGTGCTGTTGTCTATAAGTTCTGTGTTAATGATTCAACAATGTAAAAATTAAGTATGCTGTCTTTAAAGAAACAAACACATAAAGCAAGTTTATATATTTATTGATTGATGAAAATACTGTGACTACATTCTTACAAGAGTCTGATCTTGTAATTCTCCTGAGAACAATGGTTCAGAGTTTACTATTTCAGTGTTCATGATGACTTTATAGACTTAAATATTTTCAATAATATAAATTGACTGTACATCTACTAATGTAATTTAAAGTCATCTAGTTTTTGGCAGCTGAATCACATTGTTTTATCTTGAGATTGTTTTTTACTAATATCTCAAAGTGTTTTCACCAATGATATTCTCTTAGCATTTGGATTTGGATTTACAAAGTTAATTTTTGAGGTGTTAGCAGATATAGAATATTGATTAAATGCTATTTTTTGTCTACATCTCTATATTCGTATAGAGAATGTATTCTGATTTTGCTATATAACTTATTTATTATTTTATTTCCATAAATTTGAGGAATATATTGTCATTTAGTTCATTCATAGAAATATTGACCAGGATATGGCTAAGAATGGCACTCGTGTTCCAATACTAGAAAGAAACCTCTCTCCTTGTTGTGGGAGAACTACTGGTCAGGAAGCACAGTTTAACTATGGGCCAGTTCAATTGTGTTGGCATTCAGATCATCTAAATTCTTCCTTTTGAGAAAATTATTAACATACTTATAGTGAAACAATGTTGAATCAAATGATTTAAACTTGCCACATTCATAGTGCACAGATCAATTACCTTAGATATGTAACCAGGGTAAATGATAAACTCATGGTCAATGTTTTACAGTGCTTTACAGAACTGCTCATCTTTTAAAATTCATATAGACCTGAGGTTTCTCCTTACTGCAGTAACAATTGAATATCCTAGAGGGTGAATATCTATCTATCATCTATCTATCTATCTATCTATCTATCTATCTATCTATCTATCTATCATCTATCTATATCATCTATCATCATATATCTGCCTATCTACCTATCATATATCTGTCTATCTACCTATCTACCATCATCTATCATCTATCATCTATCTATATCTACCTATTACCTATCATCTATATATCATCTATCATCATCTGCCATCTATCATTTATCTATATTTATTATCTATCTATCATCTATTACTATCTATCTTCTATCTTTATATTTATGAACATTTTCCTGAAAAAAAAAAAAGAAAGGATCCTTGCACTTAAAGAATGAATCCAACCTTGTATTCTATAGGTTATTACTAGGTAGAACTGTATAGTACTTTTTAATTTCTTCTACAGAGTTGTCTCTGAAATCAGTCTATATTTTTTTGCATGAGTTCAAAACAATAAGATACTGGTCATCTTTCTTTATTCTTTGACACTGTCCTTTTCTTTTTAACTCTTTTGTATTGTGACTATAAAATAGTTATGCCTATTTTGCTGTATAAAATATTATATGAATCAAACTAAATTTGGTTAAATATGGATGTCTGATACTTCAGTTAGGAAATAAAAAAATCATTAGATTTCTTAACTAGTGGAGTAAAAATTGGAAATCTCTTTGGCTTTCTTTTTCATGTGGATAAAATTTTACAACCAAATAAAGGAAAATTTTTTGCAGATCAAGTTTGAACATATTATAAACATAATAAAAAAGGTAATAGAGTCACCATAGCTAATAATTCATCAGATTACATTAAATAATGATCATTAATTAAAGGAAGAAAATTTAATTTGAAATCTAGACAAAATTGATGTAAGTAAAACTTCTTCTCTGACACATATTGAAAAAACTCATGTCAACAGCCATGAAAGAACTTGAAGACACAAAAAGATGGAAGAGCATTCCAAGCTCATGGATTAGAAGAATAAACATTGTTAAATGTCTATACTGCCCAGAACAATCTGTGCTTTCAATGCCATTCTTATCAAAATTCTACTAATATGTTTCAGAGTGCTGGAACAAACAATCCTAAAATTTATATGAAACCAGAAAGACCCCGAATTCCTAAAGAAATGTTGAGAATGGAAAAACAAAGCTGGGGGAATCATGTTGTCTGATTTCAAGCTTTATTACAAAGCTGTGATCACCAAGATAGCATGGTACTGGCACAAAAACAGACACATAGACCAATGGAACAGAGTGGAGAGTCCAGGTATGGATCCTCAACTCTATGGTCAAATAATCTTCAACAAAGCAGGAAAAAATATCCAGTGGAAAAAAGACAGTCTCTTCAATAAATGGTGCTGGGGAAATTGGACACCTACATATAGAAACATGAAATGTGACCATTCTTTTACACCATATACAAAGATAAACTCAAAATGGATGAAAGACCTCAATGTGAGGCAGAAATCTATCAAAATCCTGGAGGAGAACATAGGCAGTAACTTCTTTGACATCAGCCACAGCAACTTCTTTCAAGACACATTCCAAAAGCAAAGGAAACAAAAATGAAAATGAACTTTTGGGACTTCATCAAAATAAAAAACTTCTGCACAACAAAGGAAAAAGTCAACAAAACAAAGAGGCAACCCATTGAATGGGAGAAGATATTCACAAATGACACTGCAGACAAAGGTCTGAGTCCAAGATCTATAAAGAACTCCTCAAACTCAACACCCCCCCAAAAGATGATCATATAAAAAAAAATGGGCAGAAGACATGAACAGACACTTCTCCACAGAAGACATACAAATAGCTGGTGGAAACATGAAAAAATGCTCATCATCATTAGCCATCAGAGAAATTCAAATCAAAACCACATTGAGATATCACCTTACACCAGTTAGAATGGCCAAAATTAACCAACAGGAAACAACAAGTGTTGAAGAGGCTGTTGCAAAAGGGACACGTTTTTACACAGTTGCTAGGAATGCAAGTTGGTGCAGCCACTTTAAAAACAGTGTGGAGATTCCTTTAAAAATTAAAAATAGAGCTACCCTATGATCTTGCAATTGCACTACTGGGTATTTACTCCAAAGATACAGATGTAGTGAAAAGAAGGGCCATATGTACCCCAATTTTCATAGCAGCAATGGCCACAATTGCCAAACTGTGGAAAGAGCCCAGGTGCCCTTCAACAGATGAATGGATTAAGAAGACATGGTACATATATACAATGAAATATTATGCTTCCATCAGAAAGGATGAATATCCAACTTTTGTAGCAACATGGATGGGATTGGAGGAGATTATGCTGAGTGAAATAAGCCAAGCAGTGAAAGCCAAGTGTCATATGGTTTCTCTTACTTGTGGAGCATAAGGAGTAACATGGAGGACATTAGGAGAAGAAAAGGATATGTGAACTGGTATAAATCAGAGATGGAGATGAAGCATGAATGACGTTGGACTCTGAGAAACAAACTGGTAGTTTTGGAAGGGAGGGGTAAGCCTGGTGGTGGGCATTAAGGAGCAAACAAATTGCATGGAACACTACCTGTGGTGAGTAAACAATGAATCTTGGAACACTAAAAAAATAAAATAAATTATTTTTTAAAAGTAATCTATTAAAAAAAATCATGTCATCTTCTTAGTGAAAACATAGATGTTTTATGTCTATCAGCACATAAATGCATCTATTTAAAACACTCCCACAACCCAACTATACACACACAAAAAGTTGCAGACACCCAATACCTCAGTTCTACACTTGGGTAAAACTTTCTACTGGGAGCATGTGGTCCACATACAATATTTTCATATTTGCTCACATGTAATACTATTCAATATAAATTTATCAATCCAGGCAGATTCTAGAAGTTTCTCAACTTTCTAGTTCTTGAGCTCTCCCTTTCTGACACCATTTTAATGAGGAAATTCTGACAACAGAAGCATTGTGGTTATTGCTGCAGATAGAATAGTGCATGTGTGTGTGTGTGTGTGTGTGTGTGTGTGTGAGAGAGAGAGAGAGAGAGAGAGAGAGAGAATGTGAAAAAAAAATTTGTTCTTTTTTAAAGTGTGTTGTGAATACATAAAGAGGAAAATAGCAGAACAGTTTTGTTACCTATCTTATACTTCTATGTCAAGATCAATAATTTATTAAATTATTGTTTTGATATTTGTAAGTTGTGTGAGAGAGTAAAAGAAATGAAAGAAATTTTCATCTCTTGTTTTTGCTGATCTGTCTCTCAATATGAAAGGCCAAGAGAAATAAGAACTATTCTGAGAAACACCTTAAACTAGAGTCTTGATTAAAAGAATAAATTAAAATCTTTCAGCTAACCTAGAAATAAACCTTTTCTCTCAGGCTTATGAGATTAATTTTGGCCTCAAATTGAAGCTTTTTTGCTAATCACCAGAATTTGTCCCCAAATCTAAAGCATTGTGACTGAGAGCAAATGAGGGACTCAATATTGTGATTTCCTTGAAACTATCCATTTACAGAAAAATATGTGGAAAAAAATCTATACTCTTTTCTGACTAATCATAAGTTCCAATAGAATATTGACTTTTTCTTAATTGAGAAATGAACTCACTTTATATATGTGAAAACACAGCTTTTCATTTTTAAAAAGTAATCTATTTGTCTTCCAAATAGTTGTCTTCCAAATATAACTGGGCTAACTTGTATATAACTTAAGTTCTATTACAAATATATATATATATATGTATATATATATGCAGAATATTAGTATGTAATAGAACAATACTACTACATTTTAGAGAAAATAATCTACTAAAGAGGATTAATGATGAATGAAAATTATTTTCTCCCTTTTCAAAGGGCAAAGAGATGATTTCCCCTTATTTTTATTCCAGTGGTTCCTTAGAGAAACAGTAAATTGGAGTACTTACAGTAATCTTCGGAATAGAGATAAATCTCCAGAATTAAGCCTAATCTCCAGTTTTATAATTTAGAGGTATCTCCAAGGGCACAGGCCAAATAATGTTTACATAGGTAAAAAATGCAATTCAGGAATCAGCTAGGGTTTCTTAGGAGATGTGCTAGAGACATACCAGAGGAGAGAACCAGTCATTCTTTGTTCTGCTTTCCTGTGTCAAATGCGAGGTTTTGTCCTAAATTCACACTTTCTGTTTACCTTACATGCATGTAGATATGTTCACAATTATCCACTAATACATTTTATTCTTCCTTCCTTTCTTTCTTTCTCTCTCTCTCTCTCTCTGTCTCTTTCTTTCTTTCTTTCTTTCTTTCTTTCTTTCTTTCTTTCTTTCTTTCTTTCTTTCTTTCAAGATTTTATTCGTTTATTTGACAGAGAGAGACAGCTAGAGAGGGAACACAAGCAGGGGGAGTGAGGGGGGGAGAAACAGACTCCCCACCGAGTGGGGAGCCTGATGTTGGACTCGATCCTGGGACTCCCAGATCATGACCTGAGCCAATGGCAGACTCTTAATGACTGAGCCACCCAAGTGCCCCTATTCTCTCTCTCTTCTACTTCTCTTTGTCTGTATGAATCTTAAATTTGCATTCTCATCTTAGGAGTCAGCATAAAGTTGTGTGCCAACAAACATTTCCAGAATGACATTTTCAGATTTCCAGAACTTTAATCAACTCACAAAGTCTATTTAGATACAAATAAGGCCAGAAGCAGAAGCCTCAGAAAAGGGGACATGGTGCTGTAAAGTAAATAGCTATCACATGTTTGCTACTTAAGTCATTAATTAAAAAAATTTTTTTTAAAAGATTTTATTTATTTGACAGAGAGAAACACAGCGAGAGAGGGAACACAAACAGGGAGAGTGAGAGAGGGAGAAGCAGGCCTCCCGCCGAGCAGGGAGCCTGATGTGGGACTCGATCCCGGGTCTCTGGGATCAGGACCTGAGCCGAAGGCAGTCGCTTAACCAACTGAGCCACCCAGGTGCCCCATAAGTCATTAGTTTTGATGTAGTAAACTAAAGTGGAGAAGTTTGCTGTGTTGCTATAGTGGCTTTAATAATCAGGGACAGTATAAAATCGGATTTGAAAGTGTTTCATCTTACAATCTGTTTCCTGTTGGAGAGAGAAGGCCACAAGCAGAATAAATAATGACTTTTCCTGCTTTGCAATGACAGTTTATTTGATAGACTGGTGTGGTTCCCAGTATCACAATCCCTTTTCAAAAATATAAAGCAATCTCACTATATTCTTCAGATCTACTAAATTTCCCCCAAATTGTGTTAGTCAATTGATCAATGATCTTTGGGACTTAGGCTTGAACTCAAGCCAATTGTTTCATAAGAAACTTCTCTTGGCACAGCACACTATTCAACTGTTCTTTCTGTAACTGTAAAAAAGACAAGTGAAATCAATAACTTGGCCTCATTTATCAACTGACAGTGTTTAGTCTGATTTAAAACCAGGGACCATGACTGGATATCCAAATAGATAGGTGGTGGAAGAATGATGGCATCCAAACAGGTCCTTCCTGTTGCTTAAACAAAGTGAGTATAGGACACCTACCAGGCCAAGAGGCCACAATGACCCCTAGTCTGAAGGACAAGTGACAGAAATGCAAGCAATCAATCCAAACCTTACTATGTGATTTCAACTAGAAACAAATTTGAGTCTCTTATTGCTGTGCATGATAGGGAGAAGAGGCAAGACATTCAATATAAGCATAAACTAGTCAGTTTCTTATAGGTGAAGAAAATCTCCCTGCCCCAAAATTAAGTTTATTGGGAAAAAAAACTTTTTATTTTTATATTTTATTTTTTTCCAAGTTTTTATTTAGTTAACATAAAATGCAATATTAGTTTCAGGTGTAGAATTTAGTGATTCATCACTACAGCACCCAGTGCTAATCACAAGTGCACTCCTTAATTCCCTTAGCTGTTTAACCCATCCTTCCACCCACCTCCTCTCCAGTAACTAACAGTGTATTCTCCTTAGTTAAGAGTCTATTTTTGGTTTGTCTCTCTTTTCCTCTTGTCCCCACCCTCCATTGCCACGTTCATTTGTTTTGTTTTTAAATTCCACATATAAATGAAATCATATGCTATTTATCTTTCTCTAACTTATTTTTTTAGAGATTTTATTTATTTATTTGACAGAGAGAGAGATCACAAGTAGGCAGAGATGCAGGCAGAGCAAGAGCAGGAAGCAGGCTCCCTGCTGAGCAGAAAGCCCAATGTGGGCCTTGATCCCAGGACCCTGAGATCATGACTTGAGCCGAAGGCAGAGGCTTTGACCCACAGAGCCACCCAGGTGCCCCTGACTAATTTTGCTTAGCATAATACTCTCTTGTGCCATCCATGTCATTGCAAAGGGCAAGATTTCATTTTTGCTTCTTGAGGTGGGCTATACTGTAATATAATTCCCTCTTAATGACCACGTTTGCTGTATCCCACAGGTTTTGGACTACCATGGTTTCATTTTCATTTGTTTCCATGTATTTTTTTTAAATTTCTTCTTTGATTTCCTGGATGACCCATTCATTCTTTAGTAGCATATTGTTTAACTTCCATGTATTAATGGACTTTCCAAATTTTTTTGTGTGGTTCACTTCAAGTCTCAAAAGTCAGAAAATATGTATGGTATGATCTCAACCTTTTGTATTATTGAGGCCTGATTTGTGATCCAGTGTGTGATTTATCTATTCTGGAGAATGTCCTGTGTGTACTTGAAAAGAATGTGTATTGTGCTTCTTGAGGATGAAATATTCTGAATATATCTGTCCAGTGTGTCATTCTGGCCCAGTGTGTCTTCTAAACTATGGTTTCCTTGTTGATTTTCTGCTTAGATGCTCTGTCTATTGATATAAATGGGGTGTTAAAGTCTCCTACTATTACTGTATTATTATCAATGAGTTATTTCATGTTTGTTATTAAGTGCTTTATATATTGGGGTGCTCCCATATTGGGGGCATAAATGTTTACAATTATTAGAATTATCTTGTTGGATAAACCTCTTAATTATGATACAGTGCACTTCTTCATCTCTTGGTATGGTGTTTGGCTTAAAATTCAATTTGTCCGATGTAAGTATTGCTAGTCTGACTTTTTTTTTTACTTCCATTTGCATGATAAATGTTTCTTCTTCCCCACTTTCAATCTGTAGGCACTTTTAGGTCTAAAATGAGTTTTTTATAGGCATCATATAGATGGGTCTTGTTTCTTTATCCATTCTAACACCATATGTCTTTTGATTGGAATGTTCAGTCCATTTACATTCAGAATAATTATTGATAGATAACATGTATTTAGTGCCATTTTATTACTTCTTTTGTTGTTTCTGGAGTTTTTCTCTGTTCTTTTCTAGTCTTTGTTACATTTGGTCTTTCTCAGTCTTTAATATTTCTTGCAGGGCAGGTTTAGTGGTCCCATACTCCTTATGTTTTTGTTTGTCTGGGAAATTCTTTATTTTTTTGTCTAATCTGAATAATAACCTTCTTGGATAGAGCATTCTTGGCTGCAGACTTTTCCTCTGTAACACTTTGAATATATCATGCCCCTCTGTTTGGGCTTGCCAAGTTTCTGTTGAGAAAACTCCAGCTGACCTAATGAGTCCTCCTTTGTAAGTTAGGGACTTCTTTTGTCTTGCTGCTTTTAGGATTTTGTTGTTGTTGTTGTTGTTGTTGTTTGTTGAGGTATTCTACAAATTTAATTATAATATATTTTGGTGTTATCCTACTTTTGTTGATTTTGTTGGGAAGTCTCTGAGCCTCCTGGATTTTGATGTCTGTTTCCTTCCCCAGATTAGGGAAGTTTTATGCTATTATTCCCTCAAATAAATTTTCTTCTCCTTCTCCTCTTTCTTCTTCTTCTGGGACTCCTAAAATATAAATGCTATTATGCTTGACGGAGTAATTGAACTCTTTAATTCTATTCTCACTCTCCCCAATTCTTCTTCTTCTCTTTTGTTCAACTTCATTATTTTCCATTATTGTATCTTCTATATCATTTATTCATTCCTCTGACTCTTTTATCCTGTGGTCATTTAAGTTTGTTTTGAATCTCAGTTATTGTATTTTTAATTTATGACTGGTTATTTTTACCTCTTTTATCTCTGTGATAAGGGTCTCACTGAAATCTTCCATTGTTTTCTCAAACTTAGTAAGTATTCTTGATTGTTGCTTAAATTCTCCATCAGGAATATTACTTATATCTGTTTTGTTTAGTTCTCAGCCATTGCCTTATCTTGTTCTTCTTCTTCTTTTTTTTTTTTTTTTGGAATGAATTCCTCCATCTTTGCATTTTTTCTAAGTCTTTGTCTTTTCTCTGTGTTAGAAATGCCTCTTATATTTCCTGCTTCTGAGAATAATAGCTTTATGAAGAAAATATTGTGTTATTTCAGGATCTGGCATTTCAGGGAGTATTTCTGGTGTTTCCTGTGTGCACTCTGTTGCTGTGTTTTGAGTGCTCCATCCTTCAGACCAGTCATCTGTAGAGACCCTCCTTGTCTGCAGTGGACAGTGTTCAGACATTGGTCAGTTTCTGGTGAGTTTTATCTAGGTGTGGTCTGGTATGTCTGTTAAAGGAGATTGGATGCTACTTCTACTAGAACTGAGGTCCTGAAGATCACTGTTCGGGAGATGTGGAGGGTGGAGCTGTTTCTGCTGGTCTTCTGGGGAAAGGGCCTGCTGCACTGGAACTTAGGCTTACTAGCCCAAGAAGGACAGTGCCAGCAGAATGCAGGAGCGTAGTACTTTGTGTATACAAGTTAGGTAGCCAGTGTTGGGGCTCAGCTGCATTCCACAAGTGGTTTTATGTTTATATGGAGGGATGGGGGAGGAAAATGGCACCAGTCAGCTCCTTTGTCCCCAGAGAGGCATCTGTATGCTTCTTTCAGGGAAGCACTCTCAGAAGAGCAAATAATCCCCTTCCTTGCATCCCATGCATTTCTTATATCACCATTTTTGTGATGCCTCTCTCCAGGTTGCTTGCTTGCCAGCACAGTGCACTCTGGACTCTATCCCAGTCAAGCATGCTGACTTTTAAAACTCAAAACTTTAGGGACATGCTGTGGTGGGGCCTTCACTGGTCTTCTGGAGTAGGGTTTAGCACTGTTAGGATGCATGCAACTTTAACTGAGAAGGGCAATTGTGCCAGAGCAGGAAGGTGTCAGACTTGGCTGAAGAAGGTTAAGCAGCCATTTTCAGGGTGACTTGCCTTCAGCAGGTATCTCTGTGTCTATGTTGTGGCAGAAAGAGAAGGAAGTGGTGCCTCCTGGCTCTTTTGTCCATTAAGAGGTGTCTTTATGAATGCTCCCTCCAAGAAGAGTAAACAGTCTCCCTCTATGTGCCTTAGGTATTTCTGACATAGCACCATATGCCCCCAGGTTACTTCCTGCCTTCTCTCTAGGAGTAGGGTTGTGCCCTCAGGGCTCTACCTGGCCAAGCCACTGATCTTTAAAACTCCAGTCTGCAAGCCGCACTGGTTGCAAAAACTCATGAAAATCAGCCCCTCTCATTTTCCTAGCCAATGATTTTGAGGAACTGTTCTCCTTGTGTGTATATATGTGTGCTCTACTCTCTCTTGCCTTTCTCCTCGGCCAGGGCTGTCTCTGTTCCACAGCACCTGTAACACGTTTCTCCCTCAAGCCATGTTCCGCACTTCCTACCTTCCTTGATGTGGCCTTTCCTCTCATTTTGGTTGTGAAGTTTGTTCTGTCAGTCCTCAGATAGGTTGTATGGGTATTCAGAATGATAGTTATTTACTTATGTTCTTAGGATGAGATGAGTGTAGGGCCCTCCTACTGTACTACCATCTTAACTCTCCTGAGAAAAACATTTTTAAATTATTTATTTATTTATTTGAGAGAGAGAAAGCATGAGAGATCATGAGCAGAGGGGACGAGTAGAGGAAGAAGCAGACTCCCTGCTGAGCAGGGAGCCCGATACAAACTCAATCCCAGGACCTGAGATTATGACCTGAGCTGAAGGCAGATGTTTAACCAACTGATCCACCCAGCTGCCCCTAGAAAAACACTTTTAAAAAGCCCACTAACTGCCCTGTTACTAGCAAGTTATTTTAGGTAAAAAATGAAAATGGTGATTTTTTTTTTTAAGTAGGCTCCACAACCAATGTGGAGCCCAGTGTGGGTCTTGAACTCATGACTCTGAGATCAAGACTGAACTGAGATCAAGAGTTGGACATTCAACTCACTAAAGCATCTAGGTGCCCCAAATGATATATATTGATCCGTATAAAGGCTGTCTATATTCTAACAACATTTGGGTCAGTGCCATCTAAACTTCCAAACTCTTCTGGTAGATAATAGTCTAAATTAACACTATTTCAAAAAACCAAAGGAAAAAGATAAGATAAAATAAGAAGTATAAATACTGTGCAAAATATCCTTATTAGTAATTCAATTTAATAGAAATCTTACTTCTCCTACCATAATTGCTATTGCTGACAGTTATCAAAGTGCTTTCTAAGTTCATAACAAAAATTGAAGGACCATTAGCTAAAAATAATCTTTAAAAACAAGTCATTCTGCCTCTATTTGTTACCAGTATCCTCAGTGTCCCTCACCCACTGCAATCTTCTTGCTTGTTTGCTTTGCAAACTTAGGTTAATTATGGTCTCATCAGGGTTCACTGCATGAAATGGCACTCAATGCTAACACCTACCTGGCAGGAGTTCTGGGAAAATTAATTAGTGCTTGTGAAATATTTTGAAGATTTAAAAGAACATTAGATATAATGCACATCATTACCATTCCCCAAAATAACGAATTTGTGTATTGGGTAATTATTGGAGGCTGATTCTATTGTCTAATAGCCACAGGAAATTATAGATCGCTTCTTTGAATTAAGGTTCACCCATGAAGAGTGGGTGATAAAAGCACTCACAGCTTTTATCCTCTTCTTTCAAAAGCAGTCACTCTGTAGCCACTAATGTATTGCTTGAAAACATGTGCCAACATTCTGATGGGGGCTACACTTTATGTTCCTCTCTATGCTCCATGTGCTGGAGTCTGTGTGCTGAATTGCATGAAATCCAGGATGTCAGGAGCCCAGAGTTGGGCTGGCATCAACAGTTGAGTAAGAGCTCCTGACCTCACCAGCCTGGACGTTTTCGCCTGGGCTAGGCAAGAGTTAATAGTTGAGCAAAACTCCTGGTACCCACTTGTCTGGGCCCCTGCTCTTGCGAGATGAAGGCCAGTTAATCATGTATGAGGTTCAATTAGTAGCTTAGGAGGAACTAAGAGAATTGACGCCATGGGGTCTGTTGCTGGTGTTTGGGAAAGAGATAAGGGGAACTGTGGGGATATGGAAAGAAATTGTAAAATTCTTGCTGTGACCTTTCCACTATGGATGTTTACACATTATTGAGCACTGTTCACTATATAAGTAACCTGAATAAAATTGGCACTGTTTGGACATGATTCACTTTGTCCCTCCTGTCCCCATCTCTTTCCTTCTTCTTTGTTTCACTATCTCCTTGCCCTTAGGTCTCCATTCGTGTTGCTGCATCGGCCACAACACCAAGAGATAACACAATATGATATAAGGCAGAATGTTTGGAGACCATATTTTCAAGTAGTCTGCAATCTTGTATGAAAAATTAAGCATATAATTATTTATATGCAGCGATCACATTAGTAACAATGTAGATGTAATCTATTAAATGCTATTGTGACAGAAGGATTCAAGAGAAAGGGGAAGACCTGCGGTTGCTTTAATAGATCCCACTTTAATAGAGTGGAATGGAATGGTAGGTGACTCACAGGGAATGAGAGAGAGGGAAGTGTGGAGATAGAGGCAGAGACAAGTCCATGAAAGGGATCTGCCTGAGGGCAATGGAGAAGGATCAAATGAAAATGGCCATGGAGGAAGCATCATGGTATTTGAATTTTAGAAAATTTCTGTGGTGACAGAAGAAGGGATGGGCAATTAGGCAGAAGGGTTTAAAAAAAAAACAAAACAGTTATGTATGTATATAGCTCTCAGTTTTACTATCAAAATTACGAGTGCCTGGGTGGCTCAGTTGCTTAAGCAACTGCCTTTGGCTCAGGTCATGAGTTCGAGGATTGAGTCCCACATTGGGATCCCAGCTCCACGGGGAGTCTGCTTCTCCCTCTGACCTTCTCCCCTCTCATGCTCTCTCTCAAATAAATAAATAATATCTTTAAAAAATTGAGTGCATAATCTTAATGTGTAATGTGTTGACATTTTATATATGTGACACCAGTGTTTCCATTAACCAGACTGAGTAAATAATGCCTCCAGAACTCAGAACTGTGAATTCCATATTTTCAGTCAACACCTTTCCTTCTAAAAGAGAAAACTGCTTTGAGACTTCTGTTCATTATACATGATCTTGAACGTCATGTAAATGTAATGATAGAGGACACTTACTTTATGTCTGGCTTTTTTGGCCCCATATTATGTTTGGGACTTCATCTATGCTGTTGCATGAGGCAGTACTTCCCTACCCCTTTTTCATTTTATTGTATATCATGGTTTTCTTTTTTCTTTTCTCTTCTCCTTCTTTCCTTCCTTCCTTCTTTCTTCCTTCCTTCCTTCCTTCCTTCCTTCCTTCCTCCTTCCTTCCTTCCTTCCTCTCTCATTTTCTTCCTTCCTTTCTTTCTTCCTTCCATCTTTCTTTCTTTCTTTCTTTCTTTCTTTCTTTCTTTCTTTCTTTCTTTCTTCTTTCTTTTTTTTTTTTTTATTTTCTGTCTCCTCCCCCCCCTCTTTTATGCTGATGTCAGTTTATTAGCTCAGCCACATCTGAGAGGTCACTCAGGGACTTTGAAACAGAAGAGTAACTGATATTAATTTAAAAGAACAAAAATGCTGGAATGTGGGCACCCTGGATGCTCATACAAATCAATCTCCAACATTCCCCTTTTTATTCTCCCTATAGTGGGGAAACTGAGGTGACAGGGATTTGGCAAATACGACACAGTGGTTTCTGAGGGGTTTGCTGATTACATTTGACCAAACTCCTTTTTCCAAAGGTCATTTTTACTGTGTAAGGTGCTAGCGCCTTCTATATCTTAATCAACTATCACCTATCTATATCTATCTATCATCTATCTATCTATCTATCTATCTACCTATCTATCTATCATCTATCTATCTATCTATCTATCTATCATCTATCATCTATCTATCTATTTATCTATATATATATCTATCTAATTTGTTTCTAAGTATATCTGTATTTTTAAATTTATTTTAATAATTTATTTTATTTTTTCAGTGTTCCAAGATTCATTGTTTATGAACTACACCCAGTGCTCCATGCAATTTGTGCCCTCCTTAATACCCACCACCAGGTTCACCCATCCCCCCACCTCCCTCTCTTCCAAAACCCTCAGTTTGTTTTTCAGAGCCCATGACTCATCCTTTATCTCCCTCTATGATTTACCCCAGTTCACATTTTCTTTTCTTCTAATATCCTCCATGCTACTCCTTATGCTCCACAAGTAAGAGAAACCATATTATACTTGACTTTGTCTCCTTGGCTTATTTCATTCAGCATAATCTCCAATCCCGCCCATATTGCTATAAAACTTGGATATTCATCCTTTCTGATGGAGGCATAATATTCCATTGTATATATGTACCATATATTCTTTATCCATTCATCTGTTGAAGGGCACCTGTGCTTTTTCCATAGTTTGGTGATTGTGGCCATTGCTGCTATGAACATTGGGATACATATGATCCTTCTTTTCATGACATCTGTATCTTTGGAGTAAATACCCAGTAGTGCTATTGTGGGATCATAGGGTAGCTCTATTTTTAATTTTTAAAGGAATCTCCACACTGTTTTCAAAGTGGCTGCACCAACTTGCATTCCTAGCAACTGTGTAAGAAAGTGTCTCTTTCAGGGCACCTGGGTGGCTCAGTTGGTTAAGCAACTGCCTTCCGCTCGGGTCATGATCCCGGAGACCAGGGTTCGAGCCCCACATCGGGCTCCCTGCTCAGCGGGAAACCTGCTTCTCCCTCTCTCACTCCCCCTGCTTGTGTTCCTTCTCTCGCTGTGTTTCTCTCTGTCAAATAAATAAATGAAATCTTTAAAAAAAAAAAAAGAAGAAGAAAGAATGTGAAGTCGTTGGTTTTCTAAAATTACTCAGGCAAATAATGCCTGAGGTCACAGTTAGAAAAATAAGGGAAATACCTACTGAAGTGGAGAAGAAACTTGCAAATGACATATCTAATAACAAGTTACTATCCAAAATATATAAAGAACTTATAAAACTCAGCACTCCAAAATCAAATAATCCAACTAAAAATGAGAAGATATGAGCAGATTTTTATTTCCAAAGAAGACATAACAGATGACCGACAACATGAAAAAATGTTCGACATTACTCATCATCAGTGAAATCAAAACCATAGTAACATATCACCTCATACCTGTTTGAATGACCAAAATAAAAAGCACAAGAAACAAGTGTTGAAAAGGATGTGGAGTAAAAGGAACCCTTTTGTATTGTTGATGGCAGTGCAAACTGGTGCAGCCACTGTGAAAACAGTATGGAGTTTTCTCACACTATTGGATATTTACCTGAAGGATGTAAAAACACTGATTTGGAAGGATATATGTACCCTTGTGTTTATTTCAGCACCATTCACAATAGTCAAAGTATGGAAGCAGCCCAAGTGTCCATCTACCAATGACTGGACAAAGATGTGATATATAATATTCACATCTGTATGAATATTATCCAGCCTTAAAAAAGAATGGAATCTTGCCATTTGCAATAACCTGGATAGAGCTAGAAAGTATTATGCTAAGTGAAATAAGTCACTCAGAGAAAGACAAATGCCATATGATTTCATTCATAAGTGTAATTTAAGAAAGAAAACAAATGAACAAAGAAAATAAAGAGGCAAACTAAAAAACAAAATCATAAATATAGAGAACAAACAGACGGTTACCAGAGGGGAGGTGGGTGGGAGGATGGGAGGAATAGGTGATGGAGATTAAGAGTACACTTATCTTGATGAGCACTGAGTAACGTATAGAATTGTTGAATCACTAAATTGTACAACTGAAGCTAATATAATATATGTTAACTATATTGGCAAGAAGGGAAGGGAAGGGAAGGGAAGGGAAGGGAAGGGAAGGGAAGGGAAGGGAAGGGAAAGGATCTTTCAGGTAGATTTTGTAAATACGTGCCAATGTCCATTTTATTCCTAGTATCATTTCTTAGAAAATGTTCCTTTAAAAAAAATAAATAAATAAATAAATAAAAAAAAAAAAGAAAATGTTCCTTTAGTAGGCTTTGGTAAAAACATAGTGCTCAGGACCATAACTTTTTTAAGTTTCTAGGGAAGAAATCAGTTTCCAAAACACAAATTAAAAACTGCAAAAAAAAGAGTAAATAATGAAAGGTCTTTATTATATCTCATTATATTAACTAGTCACTGAAACCCAATTCAACTCTCAGATAGAAGCAGATAAAGTATAGTTTGAATGTGGGATAGCATGGATTTAAACAATTTGATATCATGGGGATAAGAGTTCCAGGAGTAAGGGTAGCAAAGGTCTACAAAGGTCTGAATTTGTCAGACTCAGAGAATAACTTTCTCATGTTTGGTCCTGTTGCTTTTTTTTTAATATGATCTTACAAATGTAGTCCTTTATAAGTAATAAGACAAAAATGGGATGAAGAAGAACAAAAAAAGAGAGAAATAATGCTTATTCTTATTTTATATAGGTCAAGTCAAAGCATTTGTGCAACACAGTGTTTCCAGATCCATCAGTGCTCCTTCTAATTATGCCTGATAACTTAAAATTAGAATTTTGCAATTTTTAACATTATTAACTTTTAAAACTTCTTAAGTGTGCTTTGTGAGGAAAGGCCCACACATGAATTAGAAAGACAAGCACACTTGGCTTATTTCCTGACTGAATATCCAGATGAAAACCAAAGAAAGGAAGCATTGAAGACATGACCACAATTGTGCATGCATAGGTGAAAATGAACTAAGGAGGTGGTTGATGAATGTGGTGCTGATTGTCCAGTAGAACAAGCAATTTTGTTTATTTGATATTTTGTACAGATTGTGTTTGGCTTTGAAATGTTTTTAATTTTTTGGCAGCTGAAGCGTCTGTTTCTTGCCTGTAATCCCAAGCATTTCAATATGATGTCATTTAAAGATGGGAGCCAAGATAAAACAGTCATCTTTGGGATAAAAATTAGCCAGCTGCCAGGAAGTAGAGGGTTTTGCAATAAACAAATGAAAATGCTGTCACTTGCACAGCCTGGAGACTGCTCAACAAGTCTGTTAATCATTTTCCCTGCCTCTACTGAGATAGCCCCCTCTATCCAGGGTGGCCATCTATAACTTCCCTTGGAAAAGAGGAAAGACAAGATGCACTGTGAATGTCCAACATTGTTGAGGGTCTTTGCACTGAAAATGTTAGAGTTTCTGTCAAATTATATTAATTAAAGGCATAACACTTAATATCATTACTACATTTTGTTGGGAAATAAACACTTTGATATATTCACATGAATAAAGGGGCATGGAGTACCAGTGAAACTATGTGATATCTGGGAAAATACCTCAAAAACTATAAACTGCTCTTTAAAAGTTCCTAAATACATATTCTACAAATAAAAGTATTATTTTCATGTTAATAGGATCCAAAACTGTAATTGGCACAGGACTGGAATTTTGGTTTCAGTTTTATTTTATATTGAATCTACATCCATAATAGATTATAGTTAACACTCTTTAAAGCCATAGGTAAAAAAGCAAAGCATTACAGTAGAAGACGATAATAATAAAATATAAAGATATATCTATGAGAAGAAGCAATAAATATTCCTAAAATGAAAGCAATAAGAATTATTGGATATAACAACAAATTATCTCCCAAATAACCAGAAAATTCTTAATGTATTAATACAATTTCCAACATAAAAATATTTTACATGCAACCCAGAAATTTCATTCTGATGTATTAACTCAAGAGAATAAAAACAAACAGGTGGGTGTGTGCATGCTTGTAGATCACAGGTGCTCACACACAGACACACAGACACACAGACACACACACATACACACACACAACTTGTAAATAAATATTTATAGAAGTGCTTTGCATAGTAAACCCAGCTCCAGAAACAAGACAAAAATGTTCATCAATAAATGAATAAATAAAGGAATTTGGTATAGCCATAAGAGTATTATTCAATGATAGAATAAAATACTAACACACATACACACAGATAAATTTCAAAACATACTGTTAAGGAAGTCAGCTCCAAAAGATAACAAATAATGATTTCATTTACATGAATTCCTAAAATAGGCAAAACTAACCACAGTGACATAAAGCAGATCAGTGTTTGCTTGGAGGCAAGGAGGAGGAGGTTGACTTCTAAGAGACACAAAGGAATATTTGGTGTAATGCAAATGTTGTATACCTCAATGATGGTGATGCTCACTACTTGGTTGTGTATTAGTGTATTGATATGAACGACCCTTAGAGGAAACATTCTGCAGTTGTGTAAGCAGTAGTCTTTGTAAGTTTCAAAAGCTCATTGGAAACCTTGGAAGCTACCTATACCTAATTTGAATTATCTAAACTGCAGAGTGATTTTGACAGAGATTATCTCAATACCACCCTGTGGCATGTCCCCAAACTATCCCTTAGTTACCCAAATGTTCTCAGGAAACACAGACCTCTACTTTTTAAAACCTTAAACAAATTATAATGTGAGCTTAATGAGGTGTCATCATTTCATGTTGCCGGGCTGTTTAAGCTTAGACAAGACCCAACTTTGGCTAATAGGAATGATTTGGGTTCTCTCAGTAGCTTGCAGAATTTATCTTCATCATGGGATTGTTTCTCTTATGATTGTTGTTAATGTATTTATTTCTGTTACATGTCATCCCATCCAGTAGGGAAACTGCCTATCTCACCACATGTTGATGTTTATGCTAACAAACACTTGTTGTTTAAGCCACCTTTAAAAAAAAGCCTCATTTTCTTATTAGGGCTGTGCTGTCAAATACAGAAGACACCAGCCATGTGTGGCTATTTAATTTTAGTTTAAACTAAAATTAAATTTAAAGTTCAATTCCTAAGTTGTGCTACCATATTTCAAACTTTGAATGACTATATGTGTCTTGTAACTGCCAAATATTGGTGAAAAAAAGAAACAGAAAGTTCTACCACAAAGTTCTCCTCTAGAACATGAATGAGGACTTTTCAAAATTTCTTGCCTTTTAAGATGCTCATCACTGAATTGTGGTATCCAAGGTCAACTTCAGGGCAATATTTTAGATGGCTGATTCTATCCTTTTCACAGGTCTAGGTACTCTAGGTATAATTGTAGCTAAAATTTCATAAAAAGCAAATCTCACTGAAAATATTTTAAAGCCTTAACCTTTTATCATTTAAATTTAGTGTGTCACCAGTTGTCTCTAATGGTACATTTATCAGTGCGAAGTGATCTGTTTCCCTCATGTCTGTGCACTAACAGGTGATTCTCTCCTTCTCCAATATCAGCTGGTGAATAAGGGCTAGTGTATAGCATTGAGTCCACTGTAGTTTCCCTCCAAATTTACAATAATAGCACAGAGCCTCTGGGATTTTTAGGAGCTAGGCAGAACATGTCAAATCAACCACAGTGGATGATATAGAATATGAAATAAATAATTTTTATCAAAGGAAGGAATGAATAATCGATTCTTATTGTGTTGATTAAGACTGTCCAATATACATAATAAGGATTTCTAAATACATTTCTGATGAAATATTTGTTAAAATCTTGTAATTAAAGAATGGAACCTTTTTCAGGATTATCAGTTTGTGGCTGTAAACACACCCACACACCCACACACACATCAAGGCTATATGGAACTTATATTCTTAAAGTTATTACACAAGGTATGAAACTAAGCAAACTTCTACAAGTTAGGAGGGAAATATTAAATTACCATTAGGCTTTTCCCAGGAAAATTCCTGTTCTTGATTTGAAACTGAGTTCCTAGTCAAAATTTAAGAGTGAATAGGATTAAAAATTGAAATGAACATGACTTCTCACTTTTATAATTGTATAACACTGATAAAATGCAATATTTAAAAAACTACTTGAACTTTAAAAGGAATATTTTACTTTAAGTAACATGTACCCAACTTCATCATTCAACTTATCACATACAATATATTTGCCTCCTGGTGGCTTTGACAGTTTGTCAGATAATGGAGTAATTTATATGTTTTATTAATGTGTAAATTAATCCTGATGTGCTCCAAATTAGGAAACCTGGCAGTACAGTACTTCAAAAGAAAACTTGGCATTTTCAGGTTGGACTCACACTATTTTTAAATGTTACCTAAAACTTAATTATTACAGATCAAAGCAAAGACAACTCCACTTGTCTTACTTGAAATGTTTGCCATATCAGAAATTGTTTTGTCTTGACTGATAAACCCATGGTTCTTATAATTTACTTTTTTAGATATTATAATGTTTAGAAATATAAATTAATTTAATTATTTTAATAAGTCCATATTTTTATCACTAAAGGTTTACAAGGTATAATTAATACATTTACTAACTCAATCCAACAAGTTTTTAGTGAGTAATTATTTATTGCACAGTATTGTTCTAGGCTTTGAAGAAGGGACCCAATAAATGAAAGAAAGATACAAATCCTTTCCAGAGAGTCTGACATTCCAGTAAGCAGGAATTGGAGGTAGTTTTGGACTCAGGTGACAAAGGCTAGCTTATGATATATTTTTACTAGTATATCAGGTATTTCATAAGTAAGATGTATGTTCAGATTTTCCTTTTGGTAATCAAAAAGAAAATCAAAGACATTGTTTTTTTAGTTAAAAAGAACAAATCTCTAAACAATTCTTTAGGAAATTCAAATCTTATTAGAATAGTATTTGCTGGACTTAACTCAATTTTGGATGAACCTAGTCCTGCAGTGATAAGATCAGGAAAGAGAATAATTCATCCAGGCATCTCTTTCCTCTCTGCAAGATGTCAAACATCATCAACTTTCATAACCTCAGAAAATGCCTCTTGGTTTCTCTTCACTGGCATAGGCTTGCCCTGCTTCCATGACCACATGCAGAGTTGGGATGAAATAAAATGTCATTCAATAAATATTGCACTTCTGAATATTTTAAGGGTAAGTTCGATGGAACCTGATAAGAACAAAGTGAACATAAAGAATTTTATTTTTATCTTAAGTATAGTGCAAACTTAATCTTGAATCTACGATCACTGCTATTTCAGTAACCCAAGATTCTTACGACCTCTGGGCATGCAGTCTCTCCACATCTAGGTCATACTCTTCTGCTGATAGCTGATGAAATTGAACTGTGACCATAACACAGCATTTATTATTATCCAAAAGGGGATTTCAGGAGACAGGCTGACCTTTGGAAATATCATTGGCTTAGTAACTTTTGTGATAATTTGATCTTGCAGGTTTGTTCACAATATATACAGACAAAATATTGAAAACTATCACTAGTCTGCCTCTGTCACCAGAATATACAGAGCTGAAGTGTTTGAGGCATTGTCAATGAGATTGCTTGTCTGAATAACAAGATTTCAAAACCTGTAACTGAAAGTAAGGTGTGTTTACTTAATTACTAAAATTTCCAAGTTTTCTATTATCAGATACATTCATTACCTTTTTATTAAATTCAGTAATACATGAAAGTTTT
>PITA01021440.1:0-32684 GCA_004023965.1 Spilogale gracilis
AAAAAAAAAAAAAAGAAAAAAAATTAAAAATAGAGCTCCCCTATGACCCTGCATTTGTACTACTGGGTATTTACCCCAAAGTTACAGTTATAGTGAAAAGAAGGGCCATATGTACCCCAATGTTCATTGCAGCAATGGGCACAATCGCCAAACTGTGGAAAGAGCCAAGGTGCCCTTCAACAGATGAATGGATAAAGAAGATGTGGTACATATCAACAGAAAGGATGAATACCCAACTTTTGTAGCAACATGGACTGGATTGGAAGAGATTATTCTGAGTGAAATAAGCCAAGTAGAGAAAGTCAAGTATCACATGGTTTCACTTACTTGTGGTACATAAGGGGTAATATAGAGGACAGTAGGAGAAGGAAAGGAAATGGGAAATAGGGTAATTCGGGGAAGGAAACAAAACATGAGAGACTTTGGACTCAGAAACAAACTGAGGATCTTGGAGAGGAAAGGGTAGGGGGATGGGAGAGCCTGGTGGTGGTTACTGAGGGCATGTATTGCATGGAGCACTGGGTGTGGGGCATAAACAATGAATCTTGGAACACTGAAAAAATAAAATAAAAAAAAGATTTAATTCTTTTATTAGAGAAAGAGAGAGAGATTGAAGGAAGGGGCAGATGGAGAAGCAGGCTTCCATGGAGCTGGAAGCCCGATGCAGCATTTCATCCCAGGACTCTGGGATCATGACATGAGCTGAAGGCACATGCTTAACAAACAGAGCCACCCAGTTGCCCCAAGCTCACTAAATTTTAATTGCTGAATAATGTTCCATTATATGAATGTACCAAACACTGTTTATTCCTAAAACATTAATAGTATTTTTCTCTTGACTGAACATGCTATAAATCTGTATTTATTCAGGCATTCTATAATTATCCATGGCAATATTTGTTATTTTCAGTGTTAATGTCTTAGATATCTTTTTTAAAAAATATCTATCCTTGGTAGCTCATTTGTTAAGCATCTGCCTTTGGCTCAGGTCATGAACCCATAGTCCCTGGATCCTGGGATCGAGCCTGCATTTGGTTCCTGCTCAGCGGGAAGCCTACTTTACCATCTCTCATTCCCCCTGCTTGTGCTCCCTCTCTCACTGTTTCTCTCTCTGTCAAATAAATAAATAAAATCTTTAAAAAATACATTTTCCCCTAAGAGCTTTATATTTTTTTGTGTTGTGAAAGGTAATTTTGATTTCTCTTTATGGTTATCCAATGAAAGCATATGGATATATAATTGATTTTTGTATCTTGACCATAATTCTGTAACTATGCTAAGCCAAAGTATTAGTTCTAATATATTTTTATAGTTTACTTCCTTTAGATAGTAATACTATCTAAAATATAGTTATGGTTTCTCCATTTCAATCTCTGTGCCTTTTATTTATTTCTATTGATTAAACTGCATTCCAGTACAATGTTGAATAAAGGTAAAGAGAGAAGACATTTTTGCTATATTCTCAATCTTGGATAAAAACAGTCTTTCAACATTAAGTATGCTATTAGTTAGATTTTCCAAAAATTCTCTTATCAGGTTGAGAAAGTTCCATTTTACAGTGTCAGTAAGAATGGTGAGAGTGGGCTTGTCTTGCTTTTGATCTTACAGAAAAGTTTTCAGCCTGTTACTGTGCAGTTTGATGTCAGCCCACGGTCTGGTTCTTTATGGCTTTTATCATGTTTCAGAATGTTACTTCCATATCCAATTCGTTAAGAGATTTTTTTATCATGGAAGGGTGTTGGATTTTTTCAAATTCTTTTCTTTTTTTGTATCTATGAAAATAATCGTATGATTTTCCCCATTATTCCATTAATTTGATATGTCATATTTATTGATTTGCACATGCTGCAATATCTTTGCACTCCAGGAATAAACTCTACCAGTTCATGGTGTATGATCCTTTTAATATACTGTTGTAGTTAGTAGTTTGTTTGCTTGTTTTCACTTTCCTCAATCCCATTTCCTAGGATTCCCAATCCTTAATTAAACCAACAATACACAGCCCCAGAAATTTTATTAAACAATATTTTTTCTATCAGAAACTAGATACTTTGGACATAAATATCAGTTATCTTTGGTGTATTTATGCTACATAAAATTTAAATCTTTTAAAATTGTGAGTGAAGTTTGGTTTTTATACATCTGCTGAATGAAACAGGAGATATTTAAGACCTTTCAAATATTTTAAGCAATGAAAATATTTAGCTTGTGCCATAAGGATACCATGAGATGTTATATGGTGATAGTGCCACAGGGAGTTGCATGAGTAGATTCAGTGGAATGAAGAAAGACTGGAGACACAATGAATGGCCAGGGACTTTTTTCAGCCATGATGTGATTTAGGTTTGAAATAGAGTGAAGACTCACGAATGGAGAAGAAGTGAGACTTCTAAGAGTATGAAGAAAATTTAACATAATTTGCTGATGATTTGGACAGTATGACCAGAAGAGATACAAATATTGCAGATATTCTAGGTTAATGGCATCTCAAGCAACACCCATTAAGTATCTAGTCCTAAACTTGGTGTGTGTGTGTGTGTGTGTGTGTGTGTGTGTGTGTGTTTATCAGCCATGACAAATGATGAAAAATACCATCATAGCTAAATGCTTTGTTTTGTCCTATTTTGGCTCTGGTGTTTGGTAATTAGAGGAGAAGGTTACGACTTTAGGTTGACTTTAATATCAATAAGATATGCATAGTTTGGCAAATGCTCCACAAAGTGACCCCCAAGGAGACTCTTGTGTGATCCTTTCCCTTGGATGTGGGCAGAACCCATGACTTACTTGCTTCTAACACACACACATACACACACACACACACACACACACACACACACACACACTGCATGCCACATCTGAGCAGAGCAGAGTGGAGTGAGATATGAGATGAGCACCTTCCCTTGCTGGCTCTGAAGAAAAGAGTTGCCATGTTGTGAGGGAACAGGGAAGGGCCTCTATGAGGTGAGAGTGCACCCAGTTGAATGTCAGCAAGAAAACAGAGACCTCAGTACCACAGTTGCAAGAAACTGAATTCTGCTACCAACCACAAAAGCTTGTAAGAGGATCCTAAGCCCCAGAAAGTAGTGCAGCCCAGCTGACACCTTGATTGTGGCCTTGTGATATCCTAAGCAGAGCATTCAGGTAAACCACACCTGGACTTCTGATCTATGGAAATTGTGAGATAACACATACATGTATTTTAAGTCACTAAATTGTTAGAGCAAACTAATACAGATGGATAAGAAAAAGAAATGAACATATTCTAGATATGTAGAGTCACATGCCCTAAAATGCAAAGATCAAAGTAAGATTGACATATTCTTTATTTACTTATACTTTGAGTATTTCCTGAGTGCCTACTGTGTGTTAGAGCCTATCAGGAAACCAGTGGGGAATTGAAGTTAAGAGAGCTTCAGGGACATGTCCAGGGTTACAAGTACAAGTATATTCTTACACAATATAAGACTTCTATGGGGAAAATGATGCTGTTTCTGGAAGATCATGACTAGTAGGGTCTCTGAACACTTAATCTCCATCGTTGGGTGTATCTTGTTCTGAATTGTTCCCTTTGCATTATAGTTTAAATTTTGCATAAGATCAGCCTGAAAGCACTCATTTTCCCTAGTGTCCCTGGAGGTACTAGAATAATTAAAAAATAAATAACTGAGATTATCTCTGTGAATATTTAGCTCTCTAAAACAAAAGTACACTGTTTCTCTACCACATTTTCCAGAGTGTAGAACAGAATGCTGAAGGTGAAAAAAATAAATAGATTTTGATGGGAAAAAAACCTGCAAGTGATAGCAATACCAAATACAGCCATAGCTATCTTTCACTTTTTTAGTATAATTTTTAAAGGAAATTTAGTATAATTTTTAACAGTGAACAATAAATTGATTTCACCATTAAACAATTTTATGATACATAGATTCCTAATTGCATTCAAGGTTAAGGCAAATGTTGATTTAATCACCCACAGATTTTTCTTTTTGCATTTTTGTGTTCCTGTCATAAATGTCTATAATTCACCAAAAATACAATTATTTATGACATCTTTCAAAGTTAGCTAACTATATTAAACTGGTTGCAATTTACAATCAAAGAAAACAGAAACTGTGGTAGTTAGTAAGTTGAGAACCATTAAAGAAACTTCAAATGTAGTGAAAAGAGGAAGACTTCCATATACATATCTATTTATCCTCCATACATATATATTTATCTAATATAATTTCTAAGTTTATTGACATTTATATGTGGAGGATATATCTCAAAAAACGAGGCGACTCCTAGATTATTTGTCATTTGGTGATGAATAGTTTTTCCAGAATATACACACAAAAACATTTTCCACAAGAGACTAGCAGTGATTATTCTTCCTTTTTATCATCTTTCAAAGACATATTTCATAGTGATCCGAGTACCAAAGAAAGACCATCTGACAACTGAGGTTGTTAGAATAGTAAATAAAAGGTTTTTTTAGCATAACATTGTTTTCCCTTTAGAGCAATTATTTAAGTTTAGTTTAAATTGAATTAAAATTGTAATATTTTCCTTTCAAAATGTGAAATAAATTTCTTTGCATACTATATGATTAACACTGCAGTTTTCTTTAGGGCTGTAAGATTCCTTCTGTGTACCTTGGAATTCCCATAATATCACTTTCATTACATTCTGCTGATACATTCCACTGCCTTTAGCTAAACAAATTACTAAGGCATGTGGAGGTGTGAGAAAAGGGGCTAAACCCTATCTCATAACTGCAGGAATTAACTTCTTAATTGGAGGGATGTCAAATAATTTCTCTCACCTTAATGTACCATAATCACTAAGCACAAATGACTTTTGCATTTAATACTGTAGTTTATTTTAATGATGTCCTGACGCACTCCTACTATGTTCTACTTTGAAAGCAACCTAGCATTTCCCAAGAGAAAAATGAATCGGGGGAAAATCTTGGTGTCAGTGAAAGTAATAGAGAACAGCAACAACAATCACAGAATTGTGGCATACACTCTTCAGTAATGCTTAGAAACTCAACCTTTGAAGAGAACAGGCACAGAGAGTAACAAATAACCACCCTTGCAAATATCAATCAGTCTTGAAGGGGAAAGAAGCAAAAGCAATCAGGGGCTCACATACCAAAATGTGTATATTGCTAGTCCATTGTACATAGGATTAGAACACAATGTCTGGAAATGGTGGCTTTCTAAATTTTACTGTCATGCGTCTTGTGATGGAACAGAAAAAGTGTATATCGTGTCTGGAAAAAATAATACACCACTGTAGTTGATAATGGCAAACTACCCCACCATCCTTCACACAGAGGAATTACAGATCTGTGTGGCAGTATTTTACAGCTGTGGATAAACTCAGTAACATAAGAGACTGTATCTCTTTTAAACCAATGCGTTCATGAGTAAGAGAGGGATCAAGTACCAAGATTATTTTTTAGTCAGGTGGCCTAACTAGTCACTTTAATAAATTCCAATGAATAAATCAATAAATAAACAACTACTTTAAACTATCCAATACTTGTCTCCAAGGAGGCAAAGATGAAAAATAAGAAAATGTATGGAAGGAGTGCTTGATACAGGGCCAGACTCAGAATGATGACTCAGTGGGAGCTGCAGCCTTGGAACATCTTCGATAAGTCACTACTTTCAGGTATTGAAAATAACTCCTATTCAGGCAGGCACATCATGGAGATGTTTTGCCGCACAATGTAGGTCAACATTCAAAAATAACAGAAGGGTTCTAGTTTTGTACCTTCTAAAAGTGTATCACCAAATCACCAAATTTTTTTTCCTCCTGATGTTGACTAACTGGAGAAACCAGACAGCTGTGAGGTCTTTATTGGGTGATCTCCTTGCATCTAATACTATTATGAACACTACAGATTCCAAAAGAACTATAAGGCACAGCTTGGGCTGACAAAGGCTTTACACTCTAGTATGGAGAAAAATGTTCACAAGAGAAATCCATGAAGAACAGTTCAAATACCTGAAAAAAATGAGAATCGGGGGTAAAAAGACCACCACAGATTAATTCATTCATCCAACAAGCTTTTGGGAAATAGAGATACAAATTTCAGAAAGACACAGTTATGCTGGAAGATGGTGCTCTGTGAATATCTTCACATTTCTGCACAGTCTGGGCTTTATGACTGAATAACAAACATGTCTTGCAAGTTAGAGATAGTATATTGCCCTGGAGGGACCAAAATTCATATCCCTCCTGGAGCCATTTGCACACTTCCAGGATAGAAACGTTCTCTCTTCCCAGAAAAGTTGTGTTTATATTCCAAGGCAAAAATATCTCTTTCTCTGGGGGAGAAGACAGGACAGGCGAATGTTCCAGTGCCCTATATAAGCTGCTCAGTTTTATAATTTAGGAGTTCCTCTCCTCCTGCTGTACACTGGCCCTTACTGGATCATCCTGTGGCGAACTTGGAGTGAGTAACTGACACAAGAAACAAGATGTTCTTGTGTCATTGCATAAATGGTCTGTTCTTCAATCCAGAGATCTTTTATATGTATATACAAATATACATATTAAGCATGCATATATACTACACAGATGCACACACACACACAAACGCACACACAATCCACATACTCCACATACTACACACTGTGGCAGGTTAACGTGTTAGCTTGAAAATTACAAGTAAGATAGCATATTAGATTCTTCATAGTTAGTAAGTTACTTTCCCCAAAGGGCTGACATTTTTGTGGGGCTTATGGTTGCTAAATATAACCAAAAGATGCATCAAGAGTCACTGTTGATTCTAGGTGCTTTGGAAGAAATAAACAGAAGAGGGATAGGAAGTCTGAGAACACACTGATAACTTTAGGAGTAATGGAGATTTTTGATTTTGTCAGTTTTCAGTTTTTCTTCCCCTTAAGACTGAAGAAGAAATAAAAGTAAGAAACAATGAAAAGGGAAGAAGGCTTTCTTAATAAATGAAATAGCATGCGTTTAAGGCAGGGAGGCAATGATTATATAGTTCATTCAGATAATACCAGATTATTAATTAGGAAGCAAAAGCAATGTTTGCAAAAGGGAGAGCTTCTATGAGCTTCTATGTGCCATGTGCTACATACTTTACATATATAAACTACTTTAATCTTCATTCTACCTCTACTTGGGAGATTACTATTAACCACATTTTACAGATGTGGGAACTTAAATAACATGCCAACCAATAGATAATTGAGAAACAGTTGAACTAGCCCTCAAATCCATGTTTCCTGACTTCAAAATCTGTGCTTTTTCCATGTGGCCATGTTCTGAGTTCTAATTATTGATAACATAGACAAGGTATTTCTACCAGTATAGATTTTTCTGTACTGTGTCAACTGGATATTCATCTGTTACCTCTTTGCCCATTCTGGGTGACAAAGAGTTAGTTTCATTTTTTTGGTTTATTTTTATTTTTATTTTTTTAAGATTTGTATTTATTTGACAAAGAGGAACACAGCTAGACAGGGAACATAAGCAGGGGGAGTGAAAGAGGGAGAAGCAGGCTTCCTGCCGAGCAGGGAGCCCGATGCGGGGCTTGATCCTGGGTCCTGAGCCGAAGGCAATTGCTTAACCAACTGAGCCACCCAGGCGCCCCCATTTTTTATCCATAATGTTAAATTTTGAATGCTGCTCAAATACAGGATAAAAAATAAATATGTAGTGGCTCTGGAGTTAACTAATGTGTTCATCTGTTTTGTTTTGTTTTTTTAATGTAGGGTGATTTCATGTGAACCTTCTTTTCTAGTGCCATGAAAAAGTCAGGGGAAAAAAAAAGTCAGGGATTATATATGAATATCAAAGCATCTTAAATGAATATCAGAGGGAAAGGACACTAATAAAGACAGGGGGGCCTGGGTGGCTCAGTTGGTTAAGCTACTGCCTTCAGTTCAGGTCATGATCCTGAAGTTCCAGGATCGAATCCTGCATTGGACTCCCTGCTCGGCAGGAAGCCTGCTTCTCCCTCTTTCACTCCCCCTGCTTGTGTTCCCTCTCTGGCTGTGTTTCTCTCTGTCAAATAAATAAATAAAATCTTAAAAAAAAAGGAAAACAATAACTTTATAACCAAGCCTACTACTACAATTACAAAAAAAAAAGATATTTTTTCAAAGAATGTTAGTTTCTTAATATATAACTGAATCATATAACTGATGAATGGAAAATAAAGTGTGATACATCCATACAATGGAATATTAGTCATAAGAATACTGATTTGTGCTATATGAATAAACCTGAAACATATATGTTGCTAAGTGAAAGGAGCCAGGCCCAAAGGATAATACATTGTGGTGGCATTTATATGAAATGCCCAGCATAGGAAAATCCTTTGAGGTAAAAAGTAGATTAGCAGTTTCTAGAGGACAGAGATGAGGGGAATAGCAAGGCATGGTGTTCCTTTAGGGATGATGAAAATGTTCTGGAATTAGATAGTAATCATGATTACATGGCATTGAAAATATGCTAAAACCACTTAATAGTATACTTTAAAATAGTGTGTTGCCTATTATGTGAATTTTATCTTAATTTTTAGTAGAATATGTGATAACCAATATCTGGTTCACAGATTACAAATATTCTCTTCCATGCTCATGGAAGACATCACTAACTTCTCCCAACGGTCTACTCTCTTAAGCCTAACAAAGCTTCATAGTTGTTCTCAATATAGTAACTGATGCAGCTCAACAAATCAAGTAGAAAATCTGTGCTGATACCTACCTGTCATGCCTGAATTACTTTTTCTCTAAAGCATCTTCCAACCCCAAAATATGCAAACAACATGAATTTGTACTAGAATTCCATATAACTCCAAAGTTCATCTTTAATAAGGATGATATGTTAACCTGGACAACACAAAGTAATGGAGGAAATTTCTCAATGCTAGAGTTTCCAATGAACCATAAAATGTCCAAGACTGTGCTTGGAACAGGGAGGCTATTAAAAAAAAAAGTGTACCATATTCTTTGATTCTTCTATATCTTAGAGGTTTTGTTGTTTTTTTTATTCAACAACTCACTTTGTAGTTTGGAAGGTGAAAGATAATTCACACATTCAATTTAGAAACACATTGTAAATAAATGTATTTTTGTATTGAGGATATCATCAAAGGAAGACATCTGGGTACGCAGGACAGCTATTCCAATCATTTTGCTCAAAACAGTCTTTCTATATTGGCTCCATCCTTAATTGTTTATTTCTTTCCAGAAAACATTATATAATATGCTGGGAATGCTTTGGCCTGTGTCATTCAGTTAGAATAGTTTCACTTCATTATTTTCTCAGCAACATATTTTTCTGCCAACTACATGCATTCACCTCCTTTACCACCTGTGACTTTTCTTTCTACTACTTTATCTTTATGTATCCTCGAGGTATTTGAGAGACAATACTTGACATAACCACAGACTAATCCAAAGTAAAATATAAACACAAAGAACTTAAGAAGGACTTCTTGAGTTTTCACAAAAGAAGGATGTTAGCACTTGGAAAATGTTCTGTGATAACTATAGCTGGGTTATGTGCCTTGCACTTCAGTCTTCTTTATCCACCTTCTAAATGGATTACTGAACCAAGGTCAGAATCACCTAATGTTGTGAAAGCCAAGTGTTTCCATTTCCCCTTGTTTAAGTGGAAATCAATAAAATTGCATGACATTATAGTAAATCCAAAAGAATCCATTATTGTTAAAGACCACAAGGGGTGCCAACTGCGTAGATCAGATGAGATTTGGAGCGTAATAGCCAAGGAGGCATTTACACATTCAAAACATAATAGTCACAGATAAAATCATAAATAGCACCTTGCAAAGCAAGACCATGTGACTGAGAAGACTAAGGGCTATTGCTTCTTTCATGGATTTTCTCCTCTGCTTCAGCAGCTTATAAAAACACTATCCATCCCTTGTGTGTGAGGTCTACATTCCTCAAAAGGAGATATTTGAATTCATTAATGGCACTAACCACTCAATGTCTGCACCAGTGTGTTTGGCTATCGGGAGTACCACTGTACATTTACCACTGTAAATGCCATTAAGATATTCACTACCCTCAAGTAGCTCAAGAGACGTGTGCTTATGATGGGATGTGGGAGTGCCATATGTCCTCAGCCATCCATAATGCAAGGAACAAGGTTTCTTTTTATTTTCAGTCCAGATAGAACAAGGCTTAATGGTCTTGTGGCTTGTATCAGCAAATTATTTCAAGGAAAACTTTTTTCTCTGTTAGAAACAATAGCATACAGTGTTTGCCACAATTTATGATAACAAATCTAAATAAAATCACTGTCTTTGTTAATAAGATAGTTAATAATAGCCACTCAAATTCCTTATTTTCTGTAGTAGAGATGAAGTGCATAACCTTGTGCTAGTGAACAGACCAGGGTCAGAACTGGTGTTTGCTGGGTTTCTTCCTGAGTGTTCCATCCAAGCCACTGCCGTCACATTGCTACTGATGCCAACGAATCTGTGGCTCTTTGAATGCCAGGCTTTGTCTTCCAAAACTTTATCATGTCTAATCTTTCATAAGCTCTTCATAAGCTCATTTTTGGACTTCTTATTTTTTGCACATCACTACATCTTTCATTAATCCAAGTCGTTGCTTTACCAAAAATTCTGTTAGCGTGTGTTGTGATTGTAAACATTATAGAAATGCAGCTGGTCTGACAGAATGATGAAGCCTTCAGGCACTGAAATGAGATCTCATATATTTGACTAGACAGGATGAATTATTTTTTCTTTTTTTCTTTTTAGACAATGAAACCAACAGAAAGGAATCAACCACCTCCTTCCATTTCTTTTTTTTTTCAATAGCCATATGGTTTTTCCAGCATTTGGATCACCTTGAAAAATCTAATCTCTGCAGAATTCATTCTGTCCTCACCCAATACATAAGGAACAGAAATAAATATTGAAGTAGAGATAATTATTTATAGTTACACTTCAAATAACTTCTTGTGATGGTCCCTAAAATTACTAACCACGGGAAAGCTGTGTGATGGTGCTATTTTACAGAGGTGATAAATTTACTCTCACTGAGCCAGAACTATTTTTCCTTCTTACCTTTCCACCAACCTAAATCTTAATGACTTTTAAAAACCACTCAATTTCTATCCTTACAAGGAGCTCCTTTTGATCATTTTAGTTCCCATCAGAAGTAAAGTGATTTACAGCTTGAGCTCTAGAGGCAGACAGACCTGGACTGAAGCCCCGACTTCCCCTTTCACTAGCTGTGTGATTTTGGCAAGTTGATTAACATTTCTCATCTCAGTTTCCTCACATGAATAATGAGGATTCTCTCCATTTTTCTTGCATATGGTTGTGAAGCACCTCATGTAAAGAACACAGGAGAATACAGTTGACATTAAGTACTCAGACTATCACTGCACGGTGATCATCACAATGCTTAAACTCAGCCCACATTGCTTCACTTCTATGACTCTCTGGACCTTTCTGGTTGTATTTAATTCTGCATACATCTGTACTTTATTTGTTTAACTATTTTTGTACCATCATCAAAAGCAGAAACTGAATTCATGTATTTATTATATTAGAGGGTATAAATGATTGGACCATAAATAGGATCAGCAATCTGGTTATTATTAAGAGACATCCTTTCACAGTAAGTTAAAAGTCACTTTTTGGCTAGGAGAATAAGAGAGAGATAGAGAGCGGAAAGAAGGGAGGAAGCGGGGGTGGGGGAGGGAGGGAGAGAAACTTAGGCACTTGCATATATATATACACATATAAAAAAAGAAAAGATGACTATAAGCATTGCATTTCCCTTCCTTGGAAAAATAGATTGCTTGAGCTGTAGGTTGCAGAGTGTGTGAAACAGATCATTTCATCTGAATGATTCTGAGAATAAAATTTAGTTTATAGATCTCAGAAGCAGAGGAAGAAAAGCAAACTTGGAATTCACACTATGTTAGGGTACCTGTGGCAGGCATTAACGTAGAATATTAAACTTTCTTTTATCTCAGACCAAGGTATTTAGACTATTAATGTCAATATTAAGAATCTTAATATTAATATTAATGTTATCTAGTCACCATAATTAATAATTGTAGAGACTTTATATTTACAACCTACTGGATTAATGCTCTTTAAATATGTCAAATGCATAAATATAATTGAAGGATAAGATTACCAGTTTGCTTAGTTTATTAAGTCATTTCCAATGAACTTGTGTGTGTGTGTTGTGGAGAGTCAAAGTTGGCACTTCAACACTGTATTTTGTATTGTGGTATCAATACACGAGAAATTCATGTTTTATGTTCTTGTTTTAGTGTCCTTAAAACAAATAATCAGTAGAAGAAGAAACACCAAAAGAGCTCAAGTTAAATTGCTCATACATTTTCCATTTCCACTTTTTTTTTTTAAGATTTTTATTTATTTGACAGAGAGAAACACAGCCAGAGAGGGAACACAAGTAGAGGGAGTGAGAGAGGGAGAAGCAGGCTTCCTGCCAAGCAGGGAGCCCGATGTGGGACTCGATCCCTGGTCTCCAGGATCATGACCTGAGCCGAAGACAGTCGCTTAACCAACTGAGCCACCCAGGTGCCCCACCCCACATTTCCACTTTGGGTGTTTCCAGAAAGGACCATTTCATTAATGAGATTATAGCCATCATTTTTAGTCCAGAAGAGACTGCCACTTTCCAGTGAGATAACACCATCTTGATCTGGAGCCCAATACTGTGGATTTTTCTTTGTATTCCTTTCATCTTTGAAGAACTTTTGGGATGTCAAAAATACCTTATATTTAGTTGGGTAATACTTCTCTGGCCCTAAGAAAAGCTATCTACTAACTTCCATTGTTTAACAAATATTAATGGAGACCTTATTATGAACTTTGAATTATTCTAGGAAATTAGATATATCAATAAATAAAGGACATAAAGATCCAAGTAATAATGGAGTTTATATTCTAGCAGGAACAGATACACAATAAACAATAAACATGATAAACTATAGCATTTATTAAAACTTAAGTGTTATGAAAAGAGAAAAGTAGAGCAAGTTAAGAGGTCTATAACAGTTGTAATTTTAAATGGGTAGCCAGTGAAGGGCCTCATTAAGTTTAAATTTGAGCTCAGACTTAAGAACATTAAAAAGTGAGTCCAGTAGATATCTAGGCAGGAGCATTCCTTAGTAGAGGGTAAAAATCAGAGCAAAGCATGCTGGTGTATTCAAAAAGCAACAAGGAAGACTGTGTCTAGCACAGATTAAAAGAAAGGGTGAGTAGTAGTGAGTTTGACCAGAGAGGCAAGGGTTTTGCCATGTAAGAATTTTAGGTTATTGCAAAGAATTTTGGCAAGGTATCCATACAGGTCCTTTCTGATTGAATTCCTTAATTTGAATGGTGAGCACCACCCCATGCCAAGACTGACTTATTTATAAATGAGGATCCAACAGGGGAGGTGTAGTTTTAGAAGAGATAATAGTTTTCTTCTACATTGCTAATCAATCTTTTTCCTCTTTTTGGCATGAACTTTAGAGGGTTACTTATTTTTAGTGGACTAATTGGATTCAGATTGATCACAAAGGAGAGAAAGCACACAATCTTCTGCTGATATGTGCTTCAAGGAAAAAAAAAAGTTTTAGAAAAGGAAGCAAAAGGGATTTCTGTTATTTCTCAATAATTTCCATAATAGTTTACTAGGGTAAATGACTTCATATACATTTGAGACAAATGAGGGAAAGCAAGCATAATCTTACTGTCATAGCATATCCTATCATAACCCTAAAGACAAAAGGGAGAAGGATCCTGGCTTTTATCTCAGCATATATTCCCAGTTTCAGGACAACCTTAATAGAAAACTCTCACATAGCTTAGTTCTCTAGCAATCAATACATCGTAGGAAGTAATCATGGGAAGATTTGCTGTGAGGATCAAGACAATGATTGTTACAAGGTAAGAATGAGCTATTCAAGGCGGCTAGTATATTAGTTCACTAATGGCACAGGAGGCTATTACTTTAATTCTTATTTTCCCTTGGAAGATTCTATCTTCCAAACCTTCTCCTCTGTCTTTCCTGTATTCTGCTTCCCAGCTCCTCTACACTGGATGTCAGTGTTATTTACCCTTGGTTCTGTTCTATGCACAAAAATCAAAAGTGCCCCCAATTCTATAACTGGACTGGACTTCAGCCCGGGTAAGAACAATATTGTTCCTTTCTTATCCATCCCTACCACAACTCTACCAAGGAAGACTAGAATTTATTTTAATGACAAATAGTTGAAGGACACCTGGGTGCCTCAGTGGGTTAAGTATCCAACTCCTGGTTTTGGCTCAGGTCATGAGATCAAGCACTGCACTGGGATTGAGGGGGTTGGGTGTGGGGAGAGTCTGCTTCTCTCCTTTTGCCCCCTCCCCCTGCTTGCTTGTGCTCACACTCTCTAACATAAAATAAATAAAGAAAAAATCTAAAAAAAAAGATACTTATCTGAGTAATCATTAAATCACTTTGGTCAATTTAGACAGTGAAGTTAGAGGATGCTAGTTAAAGAAACACAAGAATCATTTTCCTCAATTGTCATGTTTGTATCTTGATATATCTGCAATTCTCTACTTAAGTAGAATATTAAAATGAAAATAAACGCATAAACTTGTTCATTTTTCTCATTTAGCAATTATTTGTTGAAAACTTACGAGGTCCCAGACATTGTCCCAGGTACGGGATATATTAATGTACAAGTTAAAGAATGTCCCTGCTTTATGGGGTGCCTGGGCGGCTCAGTTAGTTAAGTGACTGCTTTCAGCTCAGGTCATGATCCTGGAGACCTGGGATAGAGCCCCACATTGGGCTTCCTTGCTCAGCAGGAAGCCTGCTTCTCCCTCTCTCACTCCCCCAGTTTGTGTTCCCTCTCTAGCTGTGTTTCTCTCTGTCAAATAAATAAATAAAATTAAAAAAAAATGTCCCCGCTTTATGAAGTTTTCCCCTGGTACTAAAAAAGGATAATAAGCAAGTGAACTAATATTCAGCATTAATAGGCACCAAGAAGAAAATGTCAGTAACTTAGAAGATGATGGCTGGAGGTGGGAGGAGATGGAGTGGGCCTCTTTAGATTGGGTGCTCAGGAAGTCTTGCTGTGTCTCCACATGTCCTTGACCTTGAGGACTGAGATGATTCAGACATATCTGGGGAAACAGTAGTCCAGACAAAGGTAGAAGTAAGAAAAGGAACATCTTGTGATTGAAGAGTCCTTGGAGTATTGAGGAAGATAGAAAATGTCAGTGTGGCTGGCTTGGTGCAGGTCAGAATATACTAGGGATGAAAGGAGAGTGGAAGGTCAAGTTTCAGTCATAGAGCACATTAGGTAACACAAGCTCCACTGTAGAAATCAAGCACAAATATGTAGGAAAAAACTAAAAGAGAGAAGGAAAAAAAATGAAAGAAAAAGAAAGAAACAACCATGGAGAAAACTAGTAGCATTTCAACAGCTATTCCAGTTTCTGTCTCTCAATATTTTTGTATTTTTATTCTCTAATTCCAATTATTTTTCTATTTCTGCTACCTCTTTCACTATATGTACTTTAGGGGATCAAAGGTACCTCATATGTTCCTTCTCATATTCTAGCTGTTCTATGCCCCTACACTTTGGATGTCCATAGGACACAGAGCTTCTTAACTCTCCTTGGGACCCCTTAGTTTAAAGCTGTAAATATGGAGTACAAGTCATGTACCAGGCCTAAGGTAAGTTTCTTAGGCCCTAAAATGTGTAAGACAGGGACTGGCTTGGTCGGTTAAGCATCCAACTCTTGATTTTGGCTCAGGTCATGATCTCAGGGTCCTGAGACTGAGCCCTGTGTGGGTCTCCATGCTGAGCATGGAGTCTGCTTGAGATTCTCTTTCTCCCTCCCCTCTGCCCCTCATCCCCACACTCTCTCTTTCTAAATAAATAAAATCTTTAAAAAAATGTGTAAGACACCATTACTGCCTTTAGAAGCCTGATGTCTAGTTATTTATCTCTTTCTTTCAGGCATAACCCTTACTTAGACTTTACTTATTGGGGAATGAGTTAATGGCTTGGGCTTTGCATCTCTCTGCTTTCAGCTGAAGAAGAGACCCAGATGGTATTGGCTTTATCAGATCATTAAGGCCCCTAATTACACTGTCAGAGTTATGAGGCAGGAAACTCTAGTTAAGTATGGATTTTATCCTCATATGACATTCACATAAAATATTAAAACTGTATAATAAAATATGGTTGATTTAATGTCACTTATTTTTACCAGTTCATTTTGGACTTGCCCATGAAGAATGTTTATTCTCCTGAGACAGTTACTATAGAGCCAGAGCAGTAAAATTTAATGGGAAAAGATTGAAGAATCTTTTACATAGTAGGCTAAGAAATATCAGGACTACATACTCTGCCTTCCAGATATGGACAATTTTGATCTTACAGAGAGAGTTTAGCATTCAACATCCTTTTAAACTGAAGGTTGTTCACCCCCTCATTCCACCCCTACTTTCAGGATTATAAGACTTTCTAAGTAATAAAAAGCGAGATGACAGAATCATAAATTCTAAGATGTAGAAAGGCTCTTAAAGGTTGTATCACCTCCATTTTATGAGTTGGATGAATATCATTTATACCATAAAAATTCAACATACTTGGTTGAATGTTGGCAAAAAATCTGTGATCAAATTTCACTCTTATAACTTTTGCTAGAAGTAAGGCATTAAATAAATGTTTTCTCTGAGAACTGTTAAATTGTTTTAGTATGGTCCTTATCTCTATTTTGCTAGTATGATATAATTACCATGACAACTTTGTTCTAAAATTTCTGGGTAATTCAATCTAACATAAAAACAAAATGCAATACATTGGCTACAAATTATAGGATATAGGAAGATAATACTCTTCCCGAATTAAAAAAAAATTAAAAATCATATTGTTCTTTAAGAGATAAATTATGAGATCAATATATAATTGGGCAGCCACTAATCTACTTTCTATCTCTATGGATTTTCCTATTTTGGACATTTCATAAAAATGGATTATACAGTGTGTTATCTTTTGTGAGTGACTTTTTTCACTTGGCTAAATGTTTAAAGGCTTATCCTTGTTAAATCATATATCAGTGTTTCAGTCCCTTTATTATCAAAGAATATTGATTAATCAAATAATATTCTTCTGGATGGTTACACTACATTTATTTAACAGTTTATCAGTTGATAGACATTTATATTGTTTCCTCTTTTTGGCTGTTATGAATAATATTGCTATGAACATTTATATAAATATTTCTGCAGGGGTATATGTTTTCATCTACTTTGGGTATATACCTAGGAGTGTTTATCTTGGGTATATATCTGGGAATTGCTGGGAAATAGAATAATTCTATATTTAATTATTTAAGGAACAGCCAGATTGTTTTTCAAAACTTCCACATCAATTTTTATTCTCAATAGCAAAAAATGAGAATTTTGTAATTTTTCTACTTCTTTACCAACAATCATTATTTTAAGTCGTTTAAATGCTGTGGCTTCAGAGATAAGTTTTGAGAATGAATTCATACTTAATTATGATTTGATTCACAAAAGTTGGTTTCAGCAAGGACAATCACAGATAATTCTGTGTGGGTGTGTTTCAATCTAGACTTACAAAAACAAAGATGAATTGGCAAAAAGGAGCCATAATCCCACCTTCCAGAAAAACTCTGAGGTTGTTGGTGATGAATATTTAAAGAAAATAGAAATTAAACTATGAAAAGTGAAAACTCTCCTATCAAAAATTAGTACTTTTATCTCAAAAGGATTCCCTATTGATATTTAGTTTTTCATGCTTTCAGAAGCATTCTGATGTATAAACAACATACATATCACACTCACAAGCACATATCTGTGTTTTTCTTTTTTGTATAAAGTAGATGACGCTTTGCATACTCTAATGTCCCCTTTTTTTGACTCAGTAATACCTCTTCAAATTGATATCTTATAGCAATATAGAATGATTCAGCTCACTTTTAAACAGCTCAATAGTCTTTCATTGTAAGACTATATTCTACCTGATTTAATCTATAGTGTATATGGACATCATGGTTCATTTCAATTTACTGAAACAAAAAATGCCATGATAACATGCTTGTGCCCATCTTCTGGTAACTATTTGAGAGTATAACTGAAGGAGAAATTTCCTCCAGTGGGAATTGTCAAGCAAAAAGACATGATGGTTTTAATATTCGATGCATAAAACTAAATTCTTCTTCCATCCAAATACATTGCCTCAATTTACAGTCCAACTAAAAGCTGCCCACACCATTCCCTTTACCAAATACCATGAAATATTTGAAAAGTTTGTAGCTAGATTTACTGTTCAGTTAGAGGTTTATAGTATTTACAGTGACACATACTGAACAGGTAAGTGTTGATATTTCTGTATTTTTTTTTAAAAGGGGGATCAAACCCTCTGCACATTTTTTTCTCTGCCCATTTTAATTTTTTTTTTTTTTGGTGTTAAGTTGTATATGTTCTTTATATATTTCAGATATTAACCCCTTATCCAATGTGTCATTTCAAAAATCTTTTCCCAGTCTAGGCTGACTTTTTGCTTTGTTGGTTTTCTTCTTGGTGCAAAAGCTTTTTATTTTGATGTAGTCCTAACAGTTTGCTTTTGCTTTTGTTTCCCTTGCCTTGGGAGACATATCTCAAAAAATGTTGCTATGACTAATGCCACAGAAATTACTACCATATGATTTCACTCACACGTGGAATAAAAAAAAAAAAAGAAACAAAAGAAATGAATAAATGAACAAAACGCGGACCCAGACCTAGAAATACAGAGAACAAACTGATGGTTGCCAGAGGGGAGAGGAGTGGGAAGATGAGCAAAATGCATAAAGAAAACTGGGAGATACAGGCTTCTAGTTACAGAATGAACAAATCACAGGAATAAAAGGCACAGCATAGGAGGTACAGTCAATGGTATTGTAATAGCATCGTGTGGTAAAGGATGGCAGTTACACCTGTCATGAGCAAAATACACATACAGAGATGTCCAATCACTCTGTCGTACCCTCGAAACTCATATAAACTGTGTGTCAACTGTAATCAAATTTTAAAAAATAAATTAAGAATGCAAAAATTTTAAATGGGAACAAAAAGATAAAAATGTCAGCTGAAGTAAAGGCTTTTGTTAAATTTAACATGACAGCAAGAGGAATTTACAATTTTCATTTAATATTTTTTTAAGATTTGTGGACTAATCAGGTGTGAGTAATTTATCTTATACTTTGACTTTGATTTCTACACTTTGTTAGAATATTTTCAAGCTCCGACTGATTGGCACATTGATCCAAAAACACTTCTGTGGATTAAACAGCCATTCCTCAAATAAGTGTATTTATGCAACGGAAGTGCTTTAAAGGGTTATGCAATCATCCTAGAAATACAGACAAACAGTAATGGTAAATACATAAGTGCACATCTGGGGAATCAGACTTCCCACTCACGTGAGTAACCCTAGTAAGTCCCTTCTTCCCCTTTCTTTGTCTATTCTAAGAAACAACAGATTTCCATGACCCCTTGTCCTTATTATGAATCTCACACTGAGAAAAGACATTCAATAATATTAGACTTTGCAACCACAGAGAACTGCCCTGGGACTCACCAGTCCTGCTGCCATCGTTGCCACCTCATCATCTTTCATGGTGTCTTTTTTTTTTTTTTGCCAAGGGCTGACTTCTTTACAAGATTTCCACTGTAAATGGATTTTAACCCTGGTAACATCTCATGAGGTATCTCGCTTTCTCTCTCTCAGTTTATGGAGGTGGGGGGAGGTGATAGGCAAACTTGTGTGTCTGACTTTGCCTCCCTGAAAATCTGTAGAAGGACTGTTGGGATCCTCATCAGTCTATGTCCTGCCTCAAAAATCAATCCAAAAATCTCAAAACATATGTCTACTCATAGGAGAACCCATCTTCCCCTGATCTGCAAAATTTGTTATAAAGCTGATGATTCGACAAATTAAGGAATCAAAGAAAATGCTTAGTCACAGACAGATAACAAAATGAGCTGGGGTGGATCTAGTCCACATTTCTCAAGAGTGTGAGTTAGCCTCAATGTAGGAATCAAGCTGTGCAGGAGGTGCTTTCTCAGCTAGAAGAGGAAATAAACTGTAAAGAACATTTTCCACTTGTTCAGAATATTCTTTCAGTGATTACCTTTTGCTTTCTATTACAAGTGAGAGGGAGGTATATTTGCTTATGATAAACTAAAATTATATTCTGGGCTGGTTAATCTGTGGAGGTTTGTTACTCAGATGTTATGTTATATTATTTATCATGTATGTTATTTATCTTTCCAGGAATTACTATTGATGGAATAAGGGATCATTTAAGTGGAAAGTTTATAATTTCTTTAACTTTATATACGAAATCCCTTTCTCACTTTCTTTTCATGTCTTACCTATATTTTGCTAGTCTCTTGATTTATGTTTCCTGCAAACACTGTAATCTATTACACTGTAAAGCAACTGTCCATGTTATTTATGTTATATACTCAGACTTATTGTCCTTTAAAAATGGGTATTCAAGAGAAGTTCAATCTGTTTTGTTCCTTGACTACCTTTAAATGGTAGTTTTTAACTTTACTCTCTCAGTTTTATTCCACCTTTTAAACATGGTAAGCCTAGTTAGTAAGTTAACATTATCAGAAGAGCTTCTGGAACCACAGAAAAACCTAACATGCCCTAGGAATTTTGTACAATATCCCTAGAGATCTTTCAATTATCTGGCATCCTGTCATGATGTGTCATTCATTTAAATAGATGTAACAATGCTGTCTTTGACTCCTTAAAAAAAAATACCAAGTGAATCCTTTAAAAAACAAAAAAGCTTCTGTATAGCAAAGGACACAGTCAACAAAATAAAGAGGCAACCCACAGAATGGGAGAAGATATTCACAAATGACACTACAGACAAAGGGCTGATATCCAAGATCTATTAAGAACTCCTCAAACTCAACACCCACCAAAAGATGATCACATCAAAAAATGGGCAGAAGTCATGAACAGACACTTCTCCATAGAAGACATACAACTGGCTAGCAAACACATGAAAAAATGTTCATCATCATTAGCCATCAGGGAAATTCAAATCAAAACCACACTGAGATACCACCTTACACCAGTTAAAATGGCCAAAATTAACAGGACAGGAAACAACAAGTGTTGGAGAGGATGTGGAGAAAGGGGAACCCTCTTACACTGTTGGTGGGAATGCAAGTTGGTGCAGCTGCTTTGGAAAACTGTGTGGAGATTCTTAAAAAAATTAAATATAGAGCTCCCCTATGACCCTGCAATTGTACTACTGGGTATTTACCCCAAAGATACAGATGTAGTGAAAAGAAGGGCCATATGTACCGCAATGTTCATAGCAGCAATGGCTGCAATTGTCAAAAGGTGGAAAGAGCCAAGATTCCCTTCAACAGATGAATGGATAAAGAAGATGTGGTCCATATATACAATAGAATATTATGCCTCCATCAGAAAGGATGAATACCAAACTTTTGTATCCACATGGATGGAACTGGAGATTATGCTGAGTGAAATAAGCCAAGCAGAGAAAGTCGAGTATCATATGGTTTCACTTACTCGTGAAGCATAAGAAGTAACATGGAGGACACTAAAAGAAGGAAAGGAAATGTGAACTGGGATAAATCAAAGATGGAGACAAAGCATGAGAGACTGTGGACTCTGAGAAAGAAAATGAGGGTTTGGGAAGGGGGGGAGCGTGGGAAATAAAATAAATTATTTAAAAAAAGAACTCTGACAAACAGTTCATAATTATCAAATGCAAGATAAGGTTTACATGTAATCTACATTTGGTGCTAAAATCTGAAAAGTTACATGAATGCAAAATGATTAGCTAACGTAAGAAAGGCAGATAATAAATGCAGTTAAAATATCACCTTAGAGAGTAACGATGTGTATAATAAATGTATAGGTCAAAGAAATGTATACAAATGTATACAGAGGCATTATTTTCACACTAATTGTAAAAAAAATTATAATTATAGTACTCACTGGTAGCAAGATGCAGTAAAATTGGGACATAACTATATTACTTTTTGCATTATAAAGTGGTAAAAACTTTTTTAAACAAAACAAGGTAATATGTAGCCATAGTTCTAATTACCTCATATTTTGTCCTAGGGGAATTTATTTAACAATTAGAGTTCAACAGAGGGGGGATGTTTAAAGCACAAAAATGCTCACTAGTGTATCATTTATTTTTAAAAAGAAAAAAAGTCTTATGAAAAGCTGAACTGTATAATAGCACTGAAATCACACATTAATACAATAATAGATATTACATATCTATTAAATTATAATTACTGTAGACTGTGGAGAGAATCCCAAGGGAAAAGTTTTTATAAAGTCATATGAAATCATAAAATTAAGTTATGTTTATATAATAATTATTATTGTGTGTATATGTGTGCATACATATATGCATATTTTTCATCTTATCTCTCCCATCAAAAAATGCAGAAAACATTATTTACTTTATAACTGTGTTGTAAAGATTATATGTAATAATGAAAAGAAAGTGCTCAGAGCAGTTTCTAACTCACCATAAGCCTTCTATAAATGCAGTCTATTATTTTCATTTGCTATAAACTGAGAAAAGCCAATTTGAACTTCACCACTATGGTTTACATTAGGTAGATGGGGCTATCGAAAACCGCATAATCTGTGTGACAGATATTAAAAATTTAACTTAATTCACTTCAGTTCATTTACAATTAGCCACATGTGGTTGGTATCTCAAACTGGACTGCATAGCTCTGCGCAGATGGTGGACACAGGACCAAAACTGCATCCTACGGTAAGAGCTCCACTTGGAAGAACTGGCTACTAAACTCGCTAGATTTCTTTTTTATGATTTTATTTATTTAGTTGCCAGAGAGAAGGCACAAGCAGGGAGAGCGGCAGGCAGAGGCAGAAGCAGATTCCCTCTGAGCAAGAAGCCCCCCAGACTTGATTTCAGGACCTGGGAATCACGACCCGAACCAGAAGGTGGATGCTTAACTGACTGACCCATGCAGGCATCCCTCACTGGATTTTTATATTCTTAATAATATCAAAGTGCAATATTTCTAATTAATCCCCATATCTTAATACCATGCCTTTCATCAATGCAAAAATATTTATCATCATTAGGAAATATTTAGCTTGTAATATTCAATATTAATAAAATACGGACTTACTTTGATGAAGATAAAGAACTTTTTCTGTTATACAAAGAAAAATAATGATATTTAAAATTATTTTCTACAATATGCACTAGAATAAATTAACCAAAGTGTCAAAAAAGGAAGAACATTTCCAACTCTGTTCTGAATTTGTGCAGTGTGCTTTTAGTTGGTGCAACTTCAAAGCAGAATATGATAACATCAGGCAGTCAACCATTTTGCAACGTTTGCTAGAAAGCAGTTCTGCTATCTTAAATCTCAGTTTAAGAAAATAAGGACAACCAAATTGGAAAGAAGATTCAATAAAGTTTACTGGGTCTCACTACTTCCTTAATTTTCACACAATCTCACAATTCATAAAATGTGCCTCTGCTCAGCAAGTCTGGAAAATAGGAAGCTAAACTCATTTTCTCTTTCAAATATAATATGTAATTATGATTATATGTATGTTTAGAATGTATGCCTTGTTTTCTCCAATCAAAATAATTTGGAGCAGTTTATAAGGATAACAAAATGCAAGACAGGGAAATTAGGGATAAAGGTCCACAGAAATGTTTGAAATTGAAATTGAGCTTAAAAGTCAGGAGAAACAGCTAAGCAGATAGAAGCATACCTCAGAGATAATGCAAGTTCTGTCCCAGACCACCCCCAAAAAGCAAAATTGCAATTATGCTGTCAAATGAATTTTATGATTTCCCAGTGCATATAAAAATTATGTTTATAACGTCATCTACTAAGTGTGCAATGGCATTGTCTAAAAAATATAAACACCTTAATTTAAAAATACTTCATTGCTAAAAAACGCTAACTGTGATCTAAACTAATTAATGTATTCAGCAAGTTGTAACTTTTTGCGGGTGGAGAGTCTGGCCTTGATGTTGATGGCTGCTCACTGACCAGGGTGGTGAATGCTGAAGGTTTGGAGGCTTGAAGCAATTTCTTAAAATAAGAAAACAGTGAACCTTATCACATTGATGCACTTTTCCTTTCACGAATGATTTCTCTGTAGAATGTGATGTTGTTTAATAACATTTTACTCACCACAGAATTTCAAAACTGGAGCAAACCCTCTCAAACCGTGACACTGCTTTATCAGTTATGTTTGTGTAACATTCTAAATCCTTTGTTGTCGTTGCAACAATTTTCACAGCATTTTACCAGGAGTAGGAGTAGATTCCATCCCAAGAAACCACCTTCTTTCCTCACCCATAAGAAGCAACCCCTCATCTCCTCAGGTTTTAAAGAGATTGTAGCAATCCAGTCACATCTTCAGCCTCCACTTCTAATTCCAGTTCTTTTGCTATTTCCACCACATCAGAAGTAACTGCTTCCAAAGAAGTGTTGAACTTCTTAAAGTTGTTCATAAGGGTTGGGCTTAACTTCCAAACTCCTCTGTTAGTGTTGATATTTTGATCTCTTCCCATGAATCCCAAATGTTCTTATGGCATCTACAAGGGCGAATCCCTCCTGGAAGTCTTTTAATGTATTTTGCCCAGATCCATCAAAGGAATCACTATCTTTAGCAGATACAGCCTTATGAAATGTATTCCTTAAATAATAAGACTTGAAAGTTGAAATTACTCCTTGATCTGTGGGCTTTAGAAGGAATGTTGTGTTAGCAGGCATGAAAATAATATTACTCTCACTGGACATCTCCACCAGAGCTCCTGGGTAACCAGATGTTGGGTCAATGCACGAAAATACTTAGAAAAGAATCATTTTTTCTGAACAGTAGGTCTCAGCAGTGGGCTTAAAATACTCAGAAAATCATATTGTAAACAGATGTGCTATCATCCGGGATTATTAATTGACCTAATTTAAGTAATATTGTTGTGTCTCAGGAGATAGGATAATATTGTTGTGTCCCAAGGAGAGGAAGAGAGAGGGAACAGCTGGCCAGTGGGCACAAGCAGAACACATTCATTTATCCATTAAGTTTCCCGTTTTATATGAGCTCAGTTCATGGTAAGCCAAAACAATTACAATACTACCATCAAAAATCACTGATCACAGAGCACCACAACAAATATAATAATAATGAAAAAGTTCAAAATCTTGTGAGAAGTACCAAAATGTAACACAGAGATCCAATGTTGGCAGAAGCTACTGGAAAAATGGCGCTGATAGAACTACTTGATGCAAGGTTGCCAAAAACCTTCAAATTTATAAAATATGCAGTGTCTGTGAAGTGCAATAAAACAAAGCACAATAAAATGAGGTGTGTCTACAGTACCTTCTTTCAGGGGAAACTCATGATTACAATTTACTCCTCATTTCCTGGATGTTAAATAAAAAGGGTAGACTGTACTATTTTGTTTGTACTGTTAAACTAATTTTGTTTGAGTAATGTTGGATAGAAAAAAACCCAAAATTATTTAGAGCACAGTTCAGCATGGAAGATGTGGACTACCACCCTGGAATCCTTAAACTCACTCATTATTCACAGACTGGTTGAAATTCTTCCTAAATTGTAAAGCTTTGTAAATAGGAAATTATCACAACCATGTGCCGAGCATCTACTCTGGATCAGCCCTTTGGGGGTGACTGACTACTATATACACTATATACTACATAACCCTAGGAGCACCATTTTCTTGGTGGTCACTGAAATTATTCATTATAACAATTTACTGGTAAAGCGTATTGAGAAAGAGCCTTCTTCAAAACCATGTGAAGTTATCATTTAAGTTACCAGTTCTCTGTTCTGTTCTTAAATATTACATAATCATTTTTACTTTACAATATTCTTATAATAAAGAAATATTAATTTATTTTTTTCATATTAAGAAACTGAAGGGGCGCCTGGGTGGCTCAGTTGATTAAGCGACTGCCTTCAGCTCAGGTCATGATCCTGGAGACCGGGGATCGAGTCCCACATCAGGCTCCCTGCTCGGCAGGAAGTCTGCTTCTCCCTCTCTCACTCCCTCTGCTTGTGTTCCCTCTCTGGCTGCGTTTCTCTCTGTCAAATGAATAAAATCTTAAAAAAAAAAAAAATAGATATTTGCTTAAATTCAAGTAGTTGGTTACTTGACAGAGCTGGGATTTGAAACCAGGATGTTCTGAAGCTTATACTTTCCACCACGGTTCCAAATTAAAATGCTGAGTATGGAGGGGTTTCAGACAAAAATATTTAATGTGAACCAAAGGTCTAGGATTATATTCCGAATATATATGGTAACATTCACCAACTTACTTGGTATTTAGAAAAGCTGAGAGGAGCATCTACCATATTGATAGATGGTAGTTTGTCATTCACAGAAGAGAGAATATCCACCAACAAGCCAGGACTCGCTCTCTGGAGAAAACAGATTGCTTTATCTGATTGATGGGTGTTAAAGAGGGTCTGTATTGTATGGAGCACAGGGTGTGGTGCATAAACAATGAATCTTGGAACACTAATAAATAAATAAATAAACAAACAAACAAATAAATAAATAATTCTGAAGATATCATATTCTGAGAAATAGACAATATGTGAAAGTACTTCAAGTTTACTTGTCCACTATGATTATTTGCTCCTAATCTATAGACACAAACTAATCCAAAAGAGCTCTGGATAAATATAATAGTCACAGTCATTACAAGAAATAATTTTCTTAGTATAACAACTCACTGATGGAAAAATCATTTCCAAGGACTATTTGTTTCCAGTATGTATTATCCAATGTTCATCTTTTAATGCACCTGCATTTTCACATCTTGCACCTGTAACTGACTAATTTCATATAAAATCAACTGATGGGGTGCCTGGGTGGCTCAGTTGGTTAAGCAACTGCCTTCAGCTCAGGTCATGATCCTGGAGACCCAGGAATCAAGTCCCACATCAGGCTCCCTGCCGGGAGCCTGCTTCTCTCTCTCTCACTCCCCCTGCTTGTGTTCCCTCTCTGGCTGTGTTTCTCTCTGTCAAATAAATAAAATATTTAAAACAAAAAAAATCAACTGACAAACTCCTGGACTATTGACTACTCCAGTTGCCAGGATGCTTCTGTAAGTGCAAAGTAGTTGAAGATAGAATGTGCCCTATAATGTTCAACTAAAATTAGAAGCAGCTTAAAGATGCAATTCTCATTTACTCTGATTTAACTGAAGAATGTATTATCCTTGGAATTTCCAGAACAACATATTAATCTTTCATAACCATTATCTGATGGTCTTTATTGCACAACTTATGAACATCAGATTGTTATGATGAATCATATTACCTGAAAAACGTAACTATTAAATCCTTAGAATATTACTACATGCAGTAATTTGCAGCATCCATGAAATATGTTCACTAAGTACTCCATGAGATTTATTTCAAAGTCACAATAAACTCAGGTTTAGGAACAACTATTAATATTTTAATGATGAGGAAATTAAGACAGAGAGAAATGTGTAACTTATTTAAGAGTCCAAAGTTATCAAGTGCTGGAGTCAGAAAACAAAGACAGTCTTTATCACTCCAATGCCCTTACTATTAAACATTATTCTGTAGTGTTTATTCATGTTTGTTTTCTATTTGTCTTTTAATCAAATATCAAACCATATATAAATAATGTCTAAAATGTAACTTGTGCTTCTGTTTCATCACTTCCATATTGACCCAGGGGAGCCGATGGATTATTCTTAAACATAGGTATAACCACACATAATTCCCCTGCTCAATACTATATATTGAATAAAACTAACATCCCTAATTCCTGGCTTTAATACTTATCTAAATATTATCTGAGTATTTACTGAAAAATGAAGATTCCCTAGCCATATTTCTAGGATTTTTGTTCAAGAACATGTATTTTTTTAGAAGCCAATTCTTTTTTTTGAATTATTATTACGTTCAGTTAGCCATCATATAGTATATCATTAGTTTTTGATATGTGTTCAACATTCATTTTTTTCAAGATTTTATTTATTTAATTGAGAGAGAGAGAAAGACAGAGAACAAGCAGGGGCAGGAGGAGAGGGAGAAGCAGGCTCCCCACCAAGTAGGGAACCCAATATGGGATCTGATCTCAGGACCCTGGGATCATGACCTTATCTGAAGGCAGGTGCTAACCAACTGAGCCATCCAGGTGCCCCCAAGAACATGTAATTTTTAAATAGCAGCTTTTAAAAAAATATTACTCTGCCTGCCATTTATTAATTTTGACCAAAACATCTCTACTTCACATACAAGCCCCAGCCACACAACCCTTTGATCATATAGTTTTACCGTTGCTTGAGCTTCTAGGCAACAACATTCTAAAAAGGTGGGTAGGGTTCTGAATTCAATTTAGTATAACTTGCCCACCCACACAGACCCATTACAATACTAGCTCTCCTCCCTTTCTCTCCTTCTTCAGTGTATACTTTGCAGTTCTCTTTTTGGCACAGGCTTGCTAAAATAAACTTGTGTGTTTTCCACCTTGACATGCTCATTCCGAAGAGGTAATGATTTGTGCAAAACCTTTAACTCCACACCTCACAGCTATCTATTGTCCACACATTACTGTTTTAACAGCACCCCATTCAGATCTGGGTGTCCAGTGGTCTTGAAATTCCTAAGCTCAGTTCTCAGGAAGATGCCACCATTTGGATCCCCTAAAATGATGATTCTATTGATTTTTTCTCAGATCTTTCTTAACCTCTAGCCCAAATCACTATCATCTTGTCATCTTTTGATTCCTTTGGGCCTTCAGAGAGTATCATAAAAGAACCCACCATATTCATCTTTTTTTTCAATTATTTTTATAAATTTCTATGAGCTTTCACACTAATCTCTTCTTTTGCTGGAATTCCATCTTCATTCTAAAGTAGTAGTTAAAACTCGTTCAGCATCTGGAAATGGTTTATCAATGCAGTTGACTTCCTTACTTACCCATATACTGCTACTAAAGGATGGTGGGATGGGCTTCAGTGTCTGTAGTTTCTCGGGGATGAGAGGGGAGCATAGGCGGAGCCAGTGGAGACTGGGAAGAGGGTCAAGGTTTTGTTTGTTTTTGTCTGTGTGTTGTTGTTCTTCTTTTAGAGAGGGAGAGAGGGGTAGTAGGGGCAGAGAGAAAGAGAGAGAGAGAATCTTAAATAGGCGTCATGACCAGTGTGAAGCCTGATGTGGGGCTCAATCTCATGACCTTGAGATCATGACCTGAGCTGAAATCAAGAGTCAGAAGCTTAACCGACTGAGCCACCCAGGTGCTCCTGGTGTGCCCCTTCAAGTTTGAAGGAAAGTATACTGGATCATTCTGGCTGTGCCATTTTATTGCTCAGCTACAACAGTATCACACCAAAACTAATTCAGTTTTGAAATCCCACAGTACTCCAACATCAAGCATATTTGAGAAATCTGGATATTCTTTTTGACGAAATTTTGACTTCATATGAATACAAATACTGGCCATATTGTGTCTTACCCTAGCTATTTCTTATAAGACTTTGTTTATTTCAAACTGGAGATAAGCAGACTTTGACATTTCAAGGTTAAGCATAGTCTAATGACCCATTAAAAAATTTTCATATAAAATTCTTTTTTTTTACCTTTTCAGACAATAATGTTCACTTTGATTAGCTACATATTTAAGAACATAAAAAATATGTTTCAAACATCATTACTGCCCATTCTTTGCATTGATCTCTTAATATACTGCATTTTCCAACTAATTTCCATTTCCTCAGTAAAATTTTATTGATAAAAAAATAATAATATAGATCACAGTTTTCACCTAGAATTCCTTATCCCTTCCCCACTTCCCTCCCCTTGCCTTTCTCTTCCCTTTCCCTTCCTTCCTCCCTCCCTCCCTCCTTCTTGTCACATTTGCATCATCTTGTCATGTACTGTCTACAGTTAAATGAACACATTAGGACCCTGAGGGTCAAAAGAAAGGAAATAGGAATTTATGCTATTAATGAAGAGCTACACATACATATGAAGATATCTCAGTCTCTGAAGTCTATCTTTCAGCTACTGAATTCACACCATGTCTTCTCAAGCCATCACGTTATATTTAATGTTATATATAACAACGTAGGAAATTGTGTTCTGTAATACTTTAATAGTAATGTGCTTATCAGTAACCCTGAACCCTACAGACCAAGGATACCATTATATTCTGTGGTTGTCCCAACACATAATACCATCAAATTTGAAGTCCAGGTACAGAAGGAATAAAGTGATTCCCCAGTTAAAGCATCATTTTAACTTTTTCCTTGAAATTATTAATAATTTTCCCCCCCAAATTTTCTTATTTACCAGTCATATAAAGTCATATAAAAATAATTTATCAGTACAATTCTGTTGTATGGTATTTTTCATGATCAGTACTGCTTTTTTATCATCTATCTAGAAAAAGTTTACATGTTTGGTACTATCTTCCTGCCTGCCAGTATTCTTCTCTCTCAGTCTCTGTCTCTTTAGTAAATGGCAAAGTGAAGAGTCCCATGTGTTTTATGGCAATTCTTTTTGAAATTAGGGTAGACTGGATGCAAATCCTAGATTTGGCAGTAAGCTTCATAATACTGCTTGTGTTAGGTTCTGATTTGTGTAACAAATTACCAGAAACTTAGTTCTCTGCTTAAGGTCTCATGAAGCTGAAATTAAGGTGTCAACCAGGGCTGAGGTTTTATCTAAGACTAGGTGTCCAGTTCCAACTCACATGGTAGTTGGAAGAATTAATTTTCAGCTACAGAATTTATGGAAGCTGCTTCTTCAAGGAAAGAATCTCTTTGACCTTGAGACCTTGAATTGAGAACTCACTTGATTAGGTCAGGGCCACTAGATAATATCATATTTTATTAACAAAACAGATTATGGATCTTCATTCCATCTGAAGTATTACATTTTACCATATAGCATAACATAATCCAAGATCATTATTCTCTCATATTCAAAGGTTTCACCTGCTCTAAAAGGGAGGGCATTATTTAATGTGGATCATTGAGAGTTATATTAGAATTCTGCTTATCATTCTACATAAACTTGATAATTACTGTGTTTTTAGCTTCCTGACTTAAAATGAAAGGTTACTGAAAGAACTGAATACTATAATTAATACAAGCCACCCTGTATACTGCTGCTTTATCTGGAATAATGGTCTATTACTTGAAAATAATCTATGAGCCTACTATTTCCACTGTAGACTTATAAATATCATACTAGAGGAAGAAGGACTGTTGGAGTGAGCTTGTGCACCCCCTCTTTTTAACAAGAAGCCTCAGGTTTAGGTCTAAGTAACTCAGTGGAACTAAGAGGAGTTAGTAAGAAAAAAGTAAAAATATAATAGGTAATTATCACTGGTAATATGACTCAAAACTAATAATTTCTAAAACAGAGTAAAAGAAAAAAATGAGATTGAAAAATACATACTTCTGAATTTATAATTTTTTGGACATTTGTGTTAAAGTTCACTCAAAGGAGAATCCCCATAAATATTGTGGGAATAATGGAGTTACAAGAGAATTAAATTTTATACACAATGGGTGTTGATTAGGGAAGTGAGGGTCTGGAACAGAAAATTCAAGGAGTCTGGAAAGAGTCCTTAATGTGTCCATCTAAAGCCCTGGCTTGAGTGAACAAGTTAGAGTGTGTAAGGAAATTAAAAGAAGAGAAGTGCATCAACAGAATAAAATAAAATCACAATAGAGCAATTTGTATTTAAGTCTGTGGGAAGCCGTTCCTTCTATGCAGGTACTACCTCTGTTGGTCTCTAGCCAAGCACCTGCTGGTGCATCTGGGCCTGCCATTTCGGAGGGTGGGAAGATTAGTTAAATATAAACTCAGGAAGCATGAGTTCAAATGGGATCCAGTGAGCACCTCTGTGATTGTCAATCCTATATCAAACAGCAGTGACCTTTCAAGTCTAATGCTTCTGATTCACTTCCGCCTTCCAAATTGTGTGGAAGTTTCTTTTTTGGCCAACCTAAAATGGAACCATAAGACAAAGTTAATACCAGGAACATAGTTCCCAGCTTCACAAATTGACATTGTGCATCAAAACATCAGCTTAATAGAAGTTAATCATGAACAAATTCAACACTAACCACAAGTTCAATAAACCAATAACTTATGGCTGTTTATAAAGTCTATGATATCGATGGACTACAGGTATAATTTTCATACATGGATTTCTTTTTTTTCTTATTTAATTAAGAAGGGCATGTGAAGGGGCACCTGGGTGGCTCAGTTGGTTGAGCGACTGCCTTCGGCTCAGGTCATGATCCCGGAGACCCAGGATCGAGCCCCACGTCGGGCTCCCTGCTCGGCGGGAGGCCTGCTTCTCCCTCTCTCACTCCCCCTCCTTGTGTTCCCTCTCTAGCTGTGCTTCTCTCTGTCAAATAAATAAATAAATAAATAAATAAATAAATAAATAAAGGAGGGCGTGTGAAAAGGAAATACTTATTGAATGCTACAAGAGGCCAATATAAGAGAATTGCATAGATTGTCTCCCTCAAATCTTAAAAAAAAAAAAAAAAAAAACCTTTCACAATTCAATATTAACATACTTTTTTTTTTTT